>PVLC010003614.1:0-30055 GCA_004027655.1 Graphiurus murinus
GCGCTGCGTGGAGGGGCTGAGGCTGTCCTTGGATGGCCGGCATCCCCTGTAGGTGAAGGTTCCCTGGTCATCTGGAACAGGGCAGAAGGGCACAGCGGGGTTGAGAAGCCAGGGCCCTGCGGGTGCGAAACAGTGTCAGAGGCCACCACGCACTGACCCCGTCCAGGCAGTTCAGCATCTGTGTGAAGGGGTGACGGGAGGGGGGGGGGGGCTGCCATTGCAGAGGATGAAGAGTCGTAGGCACTGAGAACTGCAACCCTCGTCTCAGGGGAACTTCAGCAGCTGGTGAGGATTCCGAGCACAGCATTTGATCCCAACCCTGGGTGCCCATACAGAGTGACCTGGGCAGCTCGGCGGTCACTGGTCTTGGTCCTGATCCCCAGAGTTTGGGACCAGGCCTGGGCATCGGTTTTTCGTGTTTTTTGTTTTTGTTTTTGTTTTATGTTGTTGTTGTTGTTATTCTTTTGTTTTTTTGTGGCACTGGGGATTGAACCCAAAGGCATTCTACCTTCGAGCTACACCCCCAGCCTGATTTTATTTCATATTTGGAAACAGGATCTCACTAGGTTGTTGATAGTCTCGCTACTTGCTGAGGCTGTCCTCGAACCTGTGATCCTGCTCTCTCAGCCTTCCAAGTACTGGGATTACGAGTGTGTGCCACCATGCCTGGCACATCAGAAGTTTTAAAACCTCCCCAGGTGATTCTAACATGCAGCTGGGGTTGAGATTTGCTGTGTGATAGGAAAGGCCACCAGCCAGGAGCTAGCTAGCTAGCTAGTTAGTTAGTTAGTTAGTTAGTTGGTTTATTTTACTAGGGCCATGGGAATGGCTACCAACTAGCATGAGTTCAGGGCACGGTGGTGTTGCTCAGCTAATATCCTGGACTACCCACAAGGTGAACACCAGGCTGGGGCAAAAGTTAGGAACCAGGCATGCCCTGGCCTCTGGGTTGTTGCCACGGTGACGGAATGAGCTCAGTCATGACACAGGAAATCTCTGTCAACCTCCTGACACGCTCCAAGCCCTGTGACAGGCCCCAGGGGACCATGGGGAACAGAACACTGGGCTGTTTCATCATAGAACACTCCCTATGAAGAGAAGGAGCCGTGTCAGCAAACACCCCTAAATAAGAGTGGGATTACAAGTCACCAGAGGAGGGCGCCATCTTTGATCATCAGGGCACCAGCCATCCAGCTCTACCTGGGACTGACTCTCTTGAGAGTTTTAGCACCTGAAAGTCCTGGGTCCCGGAAAACAGGCATGGTGGTCAGCCTAGCTGTGACCCTGCCCACCAGGTTGCAGAGTCCTTTGGTGTGTCGTAGAAAAATCAGCCCCGCCCCCGGGTCGGCGCACTTCTCTGCCCAGTCCTTAGCACCCTGTACCCGGTGGCCTGTGGGCGGCTCTACCCTGTGGCCTGCGGGCGGCTCCCACGCTGGTGATTGAGGCCTCGGGCCTGAGTAGTGGTACCTGGAGGTTGCAGGCCCAAGAGTGAAGCTCCATAAGGGGGCGCACCCTGCCCTGGGGCCAGCCTGCCCCACGGCCCCCTCCCCCGTGCCCCCAGCCAGCCGTTCCGCCTCTACTCACACCACCTGCAGTCTGTGGCCGTCTGTGCTCTCAACCACAGGTACCAGCACCGCCTTAATCTCTTTCACTTCCCTTGACTTCAAAACCAAAATGCATTCCAAAAGGGGACTTCAAGGAAATAACAGCCATGAGATGCTACATTTTGGCACGTGAAATACATTTCGGTGCCAGTACAGATTTAAAAAAAAAAATTTTTTTAAAGGAGCACATCTGCACGCCCCCCAGGGCCAGCTTCATGGGCACAACATATGCGTCACCCCACTTGGCTCAACACCCCGCTGTTGCCATCCTGAAATTTGGGATAATTGCGGAGCGTGGGACCCTGCTCCTGATGCAGCTGGTCCTGACGCCGCCCGCCGTGTTCCGCAGTGGTGTGAACCCCGGGCCTCCAGGGCAGGGCAGGCGAGTTGCAGCTGCGCAGCTGAATGTCCCCGGCCGCACCCCTGCCCCTGCCCGCGTGCACGTCAGCCCAGCGAGGTGCTCTGCTGGGGACCGGGTGGCCTTGAGCAGGAGGCCACACCAGGCAGGACTGGAGGCCCCAAAAAGCGCCGAGGCCTGAGCCCAGGCCTAGAGCCCCCCTGGCTGATGGCAGCCTCCAAATTAGCCAATGTGTGCCGGGCCGTGGGCCAGGGCCTGAGGAGGCGAAGGGGAGGTAGCCTCTGCCCTCCAGAAAAAGACATATCGTCGGGTCTGGGGACCCTCTGCACCCAACCTGGAGTCGTCTCTAAAGCCCTCATCTCTACACTCCAGGCCCCAGAGCCCCCCGGGAGCCGCCCCCAGCGATCTGGAAGTCCTGGAGGGCAGGGTCCTGCCAGGCTCTTCCGGGTGAGCCCTGGGGTAGAGCAGGCCTCCGCTCACATTTGATGCGCGGGCAAGGTAAAAGCTGTCATCGTAATCACAGCCGCTCACGCTGGGGAGCTGGGCCTAGTAGCAAGAACTTCCTGCAGCCCGTGGCCCAGGTGCTCCTGTTACCCCATTTGCAGGGGCGGAAACTGAGGCCTCCAGAGTCTATGTGATTCCCCAAAGCTCCTAAGCACCAGGCTGGGACTCCAGTCCAGATCCGTCAGGCTGCAGAGTGTGGGTGCTAAACCACGGCCCCTCGGTGCCCCCGAATGGGAGAAGGGGCTGGAGGTGTTCCTGCCGGAGCTGCACCAAGCACCCCCGGGCATCCTTCCCTGCAGCTCGGTCCCCTGAGGCAGTCTCCATCACTCGCCCTTGCTCTGGCCCTGGGTCCCAGCGTTCATTCTTCCCATGGAGTGGCAGCCAGAGGCCCCAGACTGTGGCCAGTGTAGCCCTCCTCCAGCAGAGACGACAGTGGACATGTTGCCACCTTCCCGACGTGGTGAGCTCAGGGTCACCGAGAGTCTCTGACGAGGGTTTGGGGGTGCCCGGAGGTGCCAACGAGTGTGACCTTAAAGATAGAGGTGAGCCAGGCATGGTGGCATGTGCCTGTAGTCCCCGGTACTCGGGAGGCAGAGGCAGGAAGATCACAGTTTCTGCAAGTCTCAGCAACTTAGCTAGACTTGCAGCAACCCAGCAAACCCTGTTTCAAAATAAAAAAAACATAAAAATGGCTGGGGGTATAGTTCAGAGGTAGAGTAATGCCCCGGGGGGTTCAACACACACACACACACACACACACACACACACACACACACACACACAGCAGAGATACCCTCTCCCCTCTCAGCTCAACCTGGACATGCCATGGGTGACCCCAGCTCGTGTGAGAGAGCAGCCGTAGGAAGGAGCCCTGGGCAGGGCAGCTGGATACCCCCAGCTCTCATGTCACCCCAGCTGGGGTCCGCTCGGTGCCTCTGAGGGAGGGCAGCTCAGGTTTGGGGGCCCAGGGGTGAGGAGCCTCAGGAGGAGGTCCCCCCTCCCCCCCACCAAGACCCCAAGGCCTGGCTCGGGCCACGAGCCACAGGGGGGCCCGGGTGCCAGCAAGCCCTCTGCCTCGCAGCCTCGGGCCGTGTACTGTAAGGACGTGCTGGACATCGAGCAGTTCTCCACGGTGAAGGGCGTCAACCTGGACCACACGGACGATGACTTCTACTCCAAGTTCTCCACCGGCTCCGTGTCCATCCCATGGCAAAACGAGGTGAGCCGGGCAGGCCGGCGGCTCTGCTCTGGGGGGAGCGTGGCTGGCCAGACACTGCTGAGGAGGCGTGTGACCGGCTGCGGGGCTGGCCCCTGTGGCCTGGACCAGGGTGCGGTGAGGGGTAGGGTCGGAGCTGTCCTGGCGGGCTGAGAGAGAACAGGAGAGGCCAACGGGCACAGAGGCGCCTCCTGAGAGGCTCGGCCGGGCGTCTGGAGGCAGGAACAGGGGCGGGTTGGGGGAGCCGTGTGGGGGAGGTCCATCAACGGGCCAATGGATTACAAAATGATGGGGCATACATACACACAATGCAACTCCACTCAGCAGTCAAGAAGAACAAAATTTGCAGGAAAATGGAGGGACCGGGAGGACATTATGCTAAGTGAGCTTAGCCAGTCACAGAAAGTGAAGGGTCGTGTGTTTTCTCTCATATACGGAAGCTAGGGAGTAATCGGGATACCAGAGGGGCTTCAGATGATGGAGGAGAAACTTCACTGGAGCCAGGGAGGTGGTCTAGAGAAGGGGTGGGGAAGGGAGAGAGAGAATCAATGAAGGAATCACCTCCATCGATTACATTATGTGAGAATACTCGAGTCAACTTTAATACCCTGGGTGGGGGGGGGGAGCCCATCGAGTGCTGTGTGCAGGTGTGTCACCATTACATGAACTACATTATGATATGAGACTGTAATGCACCAATGAAAGTATTTTAAAAAGAAGAACAAGCTGGGCGTGGTGGCGCATGCTTGTAATCCCAGCATTTGGGAGGCTGAGAACAGAGGATCCGGGTTCACAGCCAGCCTCAGCTACCTAGTGAGGCATTCCGCAACTTAGTGAGACCCTATTTCAAAATAAAGAATACAAAATAGGGCTGGGGGTATAGCTCAGAGGTAGAATGCACCTGAGTTCAATCCCCAGTACCACACACACACACACACACAAAAAAAAAAGAACAAGCCAGGTGTGTTGGCACATGCTTGTAATCCCAGTACTTGGGAGACTGAGACAGGAGGATCGTAGGTTCGAGGACAGCCTCAGCTATTTAGTGAGGGCCTTTGCAACTTAATGAGACCCTGTTTCAAAATAAAGAATAAAAAATAGGGCTGGGTGTGTAGTTCGGAGGTAGAATGCCCCTGGGTTCCATCCCCAGTACCACAAAAAAGAAAGAAAGAAAGAACAGTGCAGGGAATGGTGGGCGGAGGGGAGACGGGTTTGGTGGGAGGGGGGCTGTGTTCTCTGTGGAGTCTGTGCGTGAGCAGGCTGGGGGCTAACTGTGCCCGGCCCTGGGCAAGTCTGCAGAAGATAGAGGGCAGACAGGTGGACGGGCAAGGACGAGGCTCGGGGGAGGCCACCCCAGGCCCCCTCTCCACCCCAGGTGACCGGCTGTGTCTCTGCTGGCCTCTCCAGATGATAGAAACAGAATGCTTCAAGGAGCTGAACGTGTTCGGACCTGACGGTACCCTCTCACCGGACCTGAACAGGAGTCAGCCTCCGGAACCGCCGAAGAAAGGACTGCTCCAGAGACTCTTCCGGCGCCAGGTGAGGCCGGCCGTGCCCGCCTGGCCCACGGCGGTGGGAAGCGGTCAGCCCAGGGCTGGGACAGCAGCCCCCTGGAAGGGACGATCAGCCTGTCCAAAGGAAGGGCTCATCCCACAGTCTACCCAACATCAAGGCCTCTCTCCTTGACATTTGGGGCTGCTGTGTGTGTGGTGCTGGGGATTGAGCCCAGGGACATTCTACCTCCCAGCTACAGCCCCAGCCCTATTTTATTTTTTATTTTTGAAACTGGGTCTTGCTAAGTTGATGAGGCAGGCTTCGAACCTGTGATCCTCCTATCTTACCCTCCCAAGTACTGATAGTAGAGGCATGTGCCACCGTGCCTGGCTTGGGGCTGGGTTTTAAAGGACGTCCAGCCGCAGTCCTGGCCCCTGCCCACTAGGTGTAGTCATAGCAGCCAAAACTGTCTGCAGGCATTGCCAAGTGTCCCTGGGGGCAAAATTCCCCCTGGTGGAGAATCACTCCCCTCTGTGGCCCTTCTGAAGACTCAAGTTTATAGATAAAAGTGTAACAGTAAGAGCCGGGCGTGGTGGCACACGCCTGTCATCCCAGTACTTGGGAGGCTGAGACAGTATTTCGGGTTCACAGCCAGCCTCAACTACTTGGTGAGGCCCTTCACAATGTAATGAGACCCTGTTTCCAAATAAAGAATTAAAAATAGGGCTGGGGGTGTAGCTCAGAGGTAGAATGTCCCTGGGTTCCATCCCCAATACTGCAAAAATAAAATTTAAAAAAGAGTGACAGTAAGGATCAGGGACGACTGAACTGGTGTTGGATGCTGACCCCCACAGAACCTCACGGCTCCTGGGGTGGGCTCCCCATCCTTGAGCGGGTCTCCTCCAGCTGGCAGCCAGAGGAGATTCTCGCCCCTTAGGAAAAGACATTCTTCCCTCAAAGCCAATCCCAGGAGTAAACTCCGGTCGGTCAGTGTGGACCACATGGAAGAAACGCGCAGGGAAGTGGGGGGCCCTGGGAGAGGGAGAACCCCGCCCACCACCACAAGGGCATCCACGGGAGCGCCCGCCCCTCTTGGCCTGGCCCTTCAAGAAGCGCCGGTCCCAGGATTCCCATCCTGGAGGCCCTGAGGCTCCAGTCTGGCCCCTTGTCTTCCTCCTCCCCCAGGGAGCCAGCCCCTCTCCCCAGGAGGATGAAGGAGAGGCAGGTGCAGCGCTGGCCCCCTGCCCTGCAGTCCGGGCTCCCTCCTTCTTGGATAGCAGGGTTGGAGGTGGCTATTTGTGGAGTTCCGCTGTGGGCCAGAGCCGGGGCTGGGCACTTCGCCAGGGCTTCTCCTATTAATATCCACCAAAGCCCAGGCTTCATTCAGCAACTCATTCATTTCAACAATATGTCTTGGCGCCTCCTGCGTGCCAGGCCGTACGTGAGGTCACAGAAGGCCTCGCTGCCCTCGGGCATCCTAGAGGCCTGTGGGCACCCGCGTGGGCTACCGTCGCCCATTTCACAGAGAGGGAAACTGCCGCTGGGAGAGGTTAAAGAAATCTCCCAGGATCACACATCCCGTGAGCCCACGGGAGGGGCCACACATCCAGCTCATGGAGAGAAAGTGCAGGCAGGGGCCCCCGAGCTTGTGGTTTCATCTAAAACTACATTAGGTCTCATATCTTATTCTATCATATACTCATCCGTGTAATATAAAAACATAACGCTTGTAATCCCAGCATTTGGAAGGCTGACACCTGAGGATCTGGGTTCTCGGCCAGCCTCAGCTACCTAGTGAGGCACTCTGAAACTTAGCGAGATCCTGTTTCAAAATAAAGAACGAAAAATAGGACTAGGGGCGTAGTTCGGAGGTAGAATGCCCCTGAATTCAATCCCCAGTACTGCAAAACAAAAACATAACTTTCCGTCAGGCGGGGTAACACATGCCTGTAATCCCAGTACTTGGGAGGCTAAAACAGGAGGATCCTAGGTTTGAGGCCAGTCTCAGCAAGTTAGCAAAACCCTGTTTCAAAATTAAAAAAAAAAAATAGGGCTGGAGGTGTAGCTCAGAGTTAGAATGCCTCTAGATTTAATCCCTTGTAGAAAAAATAAATAACAGAATTTTGAAATGCTAACATGTTCCAGAAATGGCCTCCCCTCCTGTCCATGTGGCCCAGCCGCTGTGACTTCCCTCAGTCCTGGAAAGAGGACTCACTGTGGAGTCACATCGGCCTGGTTGAAATCCAGCCCCTGCACTTCGTGATTGGGTAGCAACTTACTAAAACTCTCCCAGCCTCAGTTTGCTCACCTGAAAAACGGGGTAAGAAATACCTGCCACCCAGATTTGTAAAGACCGAGCCCTCGAGGTGGCGGATGGCACTCCACAGTATAGCTCCCAGCTGTAGCACCTGTGAAGACATGCTCCCCGTCTCTCTCCCTCTCCTGCAGCTTGAGGAGGTCAGCTCCCAAAGGGACGCCAGGAATGGCCAGGAGAATCATAAGCAGCCAGTTGTTTCGGGAACAGGCACTTTCTAGACCCTTTGCAAACCTGGCCTTCTTTCATTCTTCTAACAACCCCCAAAAGAAGCCCACACTGCAGGCTGGAAACCCAGGAGATTAAATAAACTACACGAGGCCACGCAGCTGGGGAGTGGCAGAATTAGGATTCCAACCCAAGCAGTCTAATTCCAGGCCGACAGAGGCCTCACCAATACAGATGTTATAGGAGGGCCCCTTCCTCTCTGATTTGGGGTTCTCTTCATTCCACAGTGCTTCCCAGGCACCCCACTTCCATTGCCCCAAGGAGTGGCTTCTGGCTCTCCAAGAAGCAGAGAAAACAGAGAAGCTGGTGGAAGCAGCCCTGACCCACCACCCCCATTTCCAGGGCCCCCGGAGGTGTCGGTGCCAGGGTTGGAGTTTACCAAGGACTGACTCTGACATTCTCTTTCTTTTCCCCCCTCTCCCCAGCATCAGAATAATTCCAAGAGTTCACCCAGTTCCAAGACCAGTTATAACCACCACATTAATTCCAACCACGTCAGTTCAAACTCCACGGGAAGCAGCTAGTTTTAGGCCCTGGTCTTGAAGTCCACGGTGGAACCAGCCCAGACCCTTCTACTTGGGAGCAGAACTTGTGGCCAGTGAGGTCCCCGCTCTAGCTGGGCCGCCAGAAGAGCCCCCAGGAGCCCGGGAAGGAGACCGTCCACCTCGAGGAGCCTCGAGGTTCTCAAAGAAATTTCCACTCAGGTCTGTTTTCTGAGGCGGCCCCGAGCCGGGGGCGGATTGGATTTGCCCTTGTCGAACATTGCAATAGAAACCCAATGGGATCCGACAACTTGCACGTATTTTAATAGCGTCCTAACTAGAACTGAATTGAATTTTTTGTCTTTATTATTTTTAAAGAAAAGTTTTGTAAATTTCTCTATCGTCTCAGTTTACATTTTGTATATTTGTATTTAAATGAAAGTCAGACTTCGAGGGTGTATATTTTCTGTGCAGCCACTGGTAAGCCATGTGTTTTAAGACATTTGGGGGGTGGGGTGGGGATTCTCTCACACACACACACACACACACACACAATGTGACTCCAGACTTCCAGAGCCTCAAATAAGAAAATGTTTTTATTAAATGTAGAAGTGTTTCACCTTTCACCTTTAAAGGACTGGTTGCCTCTACCTACGTCCATCTCTCTGACCTTTCCCTCACGCTGGTGTCACCCTTCCGTCTGTTGGCTTGTAATGATCTGAATTAAATGCTCCAGGTGCACTTGGGACCCCCTCAGAATGTCCTTGCGGGGCTGGGAGTCACCTGGCATGTGCGTCTCCTGCAGGGGCTCGGCTGCCGGTCTTGCCCGCCTCCTCTTCCTTCCAGAAGGTGGCGGTGTGCAGAGCGGGTCTTCAGCCCCGTGCCTCTGGGCCTCTTGCTTTCCCAGCAGGTCCTGGCTGCTCCCATCTTTTTGGAGAGGCTTGTGTTGCATTGGGGGATTTCTGTTGTTACTTTTAAGAGAAGTGTAATGGTGATGAGGGTTAGTCATGGAACCCCAAGTGTCCCGAACCCTCAGGACCATGGAAGCATCAAGAGGAGCGTCAGGGGAGCGCCCTGCACGGCCGCCGGCGTGTCTGCAGAGGTGAGCCAGGCTTGCCCAGGGTTCAGCCACTCCCAAGTGTCCACCGGACCTTGACCCCCTCACGCACAGGCCGCAAGGACTTGCAGGATGAGGTTGTCTCTCCAAGCGCGTGGTGTGCCTGAGGAGAGACCGAGCCGCTGACGAAGCTCAAGACAAACCCACCATCATTTCCAGGGAGAGCGGGGCCGAGGCCCGTTCTAATCGGGCGTCTCAAAGTCTCAGGCCCAAGTAGCCCCTGAGGATGCGGTGGCATCGCCAGGTCAGGGGCCTCCGAAGGCATCCCTGGACCCTTGTAACCTGGCCATCCAGCGTGGGGAGCTGATGGCTACCCCCTGCTGCCTCGAGGGGTGACAAGGGCAGATCTGCCCTCAGTCCCCTCCAGGACAGGCCGAGTGGCTGAGCCCCTGCTCCCCTGCCTAGCTGAGCCGCTATGGCCGCTCCTGCCTCAAAACTGGCCTCAGCCACTGGGAGCTGCCAGGGTTACTCACAGGGTGGGGCAGGCACTACCAGTACCGACTCCTTCTGTTAAAAATGCAGATTCCCGAGCCGGGCATGGTGGCGCACGCTTGTAATCCCAGCATTCGGGAGGCTGAGACTGGAGGATCCGGGTTCGCGGCCAGCCTCAGCTACCTAGTGAGGCACTCCGCAACTTAGTGAGACCCGGTTTCAAAATAAAGAATAAAAAATAAGGCTGGGGGTGTAGCTCGGAAGTATAATGCCCCTGAGTTCAATCCCCAGTACCGGAAAAAAAAAAATGCAGATTCCCCAGCAAGAATGGTGGCACAAGCTTGTAATCCCAGTACTTGGGAGGCTGAGACTGGAGGATCCGGGTTCGCAGCCAGCCTCAGCTACTTAGTGAGGCCCTCTGCAACTTAGTGAGACCCTATTTCAAAATAAAGAACAAACAATAGGGCTCGGGATGTAGCTCAGAGGTAGAATGCCCCCGAATTCAATCCCCAGTACCTCAAAAAAAAAATGCAGATCCCCAAGCCCCACCCCAAACCTACCAGACAGGGATCTCTGGGTCCTAGGAATCTGCAGCTTTTTAAAGCTCACCGGATTATTCAGGTGACCCAGGAGTATAAGAACCAGAACCTAAGGCCAGTGGGGCTGCAGGTGTGGCCGTCCCCACCACGTTTCCCTGGGAGACCGAGCAGCCGTGGGGCATGAGCCTGGGAGGAGAATCCGTGAGCAGCTCTCGCCTTAGACTTTATCAGGAGTCCCAGGGCGCGCTGCTAGAAAGGGGCCTGGCCTTTGGCACCGAACACCCCAAGGTCATTTTACAGACAGGAGAAAAGGTAAGCCAGGCTCCCCTCCAAGCCTGCTCACGTGCTGTATTATCTTCTTGGAGACCAGCTCCAGAGGCTGCTTCCCATCCCTTTCTTGGACTGAACATGAAGCAAATAAAAACAGCCATAGTTGGGTTCTGCCAACAAGTAGGACGCTCTTGGATCAGTACTTCAAGATCCTCAGGTTCTGGCTGATGCTCTGTAAGGAGAAGAAGCATCATCCTCCTGGGATGGTCACCAGCCCAAGCCGCCACCCCAGCCTCCGCCCAGAGGTTCATGCCTTTTGTCTATTCTCAGCCCCCAACCCTTGCCAGATGGATCAGTGCTGGAAAGCTGTCTCTCTTCAGGCCTCCAAGCCCAGGCACTGTCCATTTGCAGCAGAGAATCCCCAAGAAGGGGGAAAAAATGACAGCCTGGCTGCCCTGCTTCTCCATCATGAGAATGCCGACGGGCCCAACGTGCGCGCCTCGGCATTGACTCATAATAATAACTTGTCTTCCTTCATGGCCGCCACCTGTCCCCCCCAACTGCCCCAGGGAGGTAGGGGCAGCCATGCGGCCTATTTAGGCCTCCTGCAAAAGAAGGGAATCTCCAGCTGGGTGTGGTGGCACACACCTGTAATCCTACACTTGGGAGGCTTAGACAAGAGGATCACAGGTTTGAGACCACCCTCAGCAACTTAGCAAGACCCTGTTTCAAAACAAAGAAATAGAAAGGACTAGGGTTTAGCTCAAAGGTAGAATGTCCCTGGGTTCAATCCCTAGTACAAAAAAAAAAAAAACAACAAAACAGAGAGAGAGAGGAATCACAAGAAGAGAACCAGTCCCTCGCCAATGAATCCAAGCCCCCTGTCCCTGCCCCATCTCGCTCCTCCTCCAACCTTGGTTTCTATAGCTGCATTTTTAAAAAGATATTTATAAATTAAAAACAAGCGACCCCTTCTCCTCATTCACCTGTCCAGGGGAAGGCTTATTGGACAGTGGGTAGATGTAACCTGGCCTTGTGCATTTGAGCTCTTTGCGTAAGAGCCTTTCTTGCTCCAAGTGTGACATTTTCTCTGGACGTTCACTGACTTTGTGCCTTTGGGGTGAGAGGCAGTGTCTTGCAGAAGCATCTCTGCTTCCTCTGTTCAGGAGACAAGCTGCTGTCTCCAGTGGACCAGGCCGTCTCTGCCATGATCTCGCTAACTTGGGAGTGTTTGCCAAGCCCTTTGGAGGGGGCTCCTAGGGTATCACCCAGCTTATCAAGAAGGCCCGGCCCCCGCCTTCATTCATTCCCCATTTACTCATTCTCTAATCTGGACACAAGCAGGTGGCATCCGTGATATGCACACCCAACGGGTGTCCCCCTCTTCCCAGGATGATGGTGGTGGTGAGTTCTGGAGACGGGAGCATGAGCACCCCTTTGCATTTGGAAGGACGAGTGCGACATGGCTCGCCCAGACTCCAAGAGAGCCTTGCAGATGCTGAGGCCAAGAAGTTCCCATGCCCCTCCCAGAAGCCTAGCTCACCGCTGAAATCCTCCCTCTCCTTCCACTTCCTGTCTTTCCTGAAAGGTGCAGGTCATGGCTCCACTTCCCCGCTGACTCAAGCAGAGACCTCCTTGAGCCCGGCAGCCCAGGCCTTGCCAAAGGGAACAGAGGCTCCTTGGACCACCAGACGTCTTCGTCTGCTCTGGGGCTACTGTGCGCTTGCTTTCTGCCTGAATACTCGTACCCTCCCAAGGGCAATCTTTAGGGTTGTCTCCTGTGGTCTGAGATAGGACCTTCTCACTTCCTGGCCTTTGCCAGGGGAAGACAGTAAGTAGAAAGTCTTTGTGCATTTGGAAGCCACACAGCTTTGTGAGTTCTAGACCGCAGAGCCCTTGTTCCTTCCTGACCCCACAGCAGACCCCAACTGGGAAGCCTCACCCCCGGGGTACCTTCTGCACCTGTTCGCACAACCAGCCACTCAGCTGCTGAAGCTCAGGGGGTGCGGGCCAGCCCCTGCCCTGGCATGGGGGTCTCCTCCGGCCTCAACTTAAAGGCTTGTGCCAGGGACAGTGATTTAAGACATGAAAACTCCGCTCTCCCTAGGAGGGAAAGACAACTTCCCCCAAAGAAGAATCTCGCTGGCTTTCCCCAGTTTGTCAAAAAGTCACTTTTGTAATAGATCAGAAGTAAATGTTCTCAATTAGAAGAGCTCCGTGGCTATTGACATTGTTAAAATAATAATAGTCATCATTCTAGTATCCAAAGGGTTGTTTTTTTTTCCTTTTCTTTTCTTTTCGGGGAATTTTTAACATTACTGAATGAAAATGGCTCCATTTCGGAGCTCGTTCCTGAAGGTGATTGCTTCTGTTCTGCTGCTCTGGATCTTCCATTTCCTATCTAAGGTGTCACAGTGCTGCTGTGTCTAGATCGAACCACTGTTGTTGTTTTTTAAAAGAGAAAATAAATTCCTGAATGAAAATAACACGTTTCTCTCCTTCTGCTGAGCGCTCGTTCCTGTTTCGTCTGTGTGACAGTTGCCAGCAAGATGTCCGTCCCTGCCACTCTGGCCTTGGGGTTCACCCCCGCCTCTCCTTGACAGTTCCACCTCACCCTGATCTGGCCCCTGCATGGACTGCACCCCGAACTGCCCCCACGTGGTCCAGCTCTAGTGGGCAGGGCCCAAGGAGGTCATATGACCTCGTACCAGGCCATCAGCTTCTGAATCCACCCACAGGATGGCTCCAGCCACCTGGCACCAAGTAGGAGCAGGGTGGCAAGGGCCCCGATGCCAGAGGAGCCAGTGGCCCCTGCTACCCCTAAGTCTCCTAGGCAGGGGCAAGGCTGCAGGGAGGGCTCTCCTGGCTCCTCGGCCTTCCCACGGGGTGGCCAGCAAGGCAGGTGGCCCTTATGCCTCAGAATCAAGAGTCCTGATCTAGAACCCGAGACCTCTTAGTTGTGGATCGAGCAGGGCCAACCCCGTATTGACTGTGTAACCTTGAGCGGGCTCCCCTGAGTCTCTGTGTCTTCATCTGTAAAAAGGGCTAAAACCTCCACCAGGGGGCTGCGGGGAGATCCAGTGATAACTCAGTGATTCCCAGCACAGAGGCCTGTGCCCGGAGGGCAGGTCGCCCTGGCTGTCTCTGGACCCCTTTTAGTCTATGAGTAGGCCCTCATACCCCAGCCAAGTGCAAGAGCTGGATGCCTTCCTTCCCGGCCGGCTTGGTGAAGGGAGAGCAATGGAACGGGAGTCCAGGCTAGAGGCTTGTTTCCTGCCTGAGACAGAGTGTCTGGGGTCCATATTGCGTCCCCTTGGCTTCTGAAGCAGGTGTCTTTCTTAATCAGAGGGAAAAAGAGACACGATCTACTTATTCGGGGGGGGGGGGCTTGGAACTGGCCAGGAAGAGGGGCTGACCAGTAATGGGGGGGTAGCTGGGAAAGGGCCTGTCCTGGGGTGGAGCAGGAGCTGCATAGCTGTGGAGTTGAAAGCCAAAAGTTTGCTGATACTAAGGGATAATTTGGGGAGATAATGGAGAGGTGGAAGAAAAGAAATACTCCATCGGTGATGGGGAGGACCAGCCCCACGGGACTGCCTGCCCACCAAGCACCCCCGCAGCCGGCTCGCCATTTACACCCCTCTGACCAGGCAACAGAAGGAGGCGTCCACCTCTCACCTCCACCACCCTCCTCCGTCCAGACAGGGCGAGGCACCTCTGGGAGGGGCCCCTCCGGGGTCAGAATCTACTAGGACGCTGCAGACCGTGCAGAGGAGAGGGGCCGCCCCCCAGAACAGCCCCTCAGGCTGAGCTGTCAGGGGCCCTGGTTCTGCTGCGTGGGGGGAATCGAAGGAAAGGGCCCCTTCAGCTGGCCAGAAGGCGCTCCAGATCCCAACCCTGTAGATACGTCGGGGGCAGGGACGTCAAGGCAGCGCTGACCCACCTGGGCATCTCGACAAAGGAGACTGAGTCCGTGGATCTGGGGAAGGGGAGAGTCTGCATTCTTTTATTTTATTTTATTTATTTATTTATTTATTTATTTATTTATTTATTTATTTATTTCAGTACTGGGGATTGAACCCAGAGACATTCTACCACCGAGCTCCACCTCCAGCCCTATTTTTTATTCTTTATTTGGAAGCAGGGTCTCACTAAGTTGCGGAGGGCCTCCCTAAGTAGCTGAGGCTGGCCTCGAACCCGGATCCTCCGGTCTCAGCCTCCCAAGTACTGGGATTACAAGCGTGCGCCACCACACCCGGCTCGAGTCTGCATTTATTTATGTGTTTACTTATTTATTATGATGCTGGAGATTGAACCCAGGGATGCTGTACCACTGAGCTATATCTTCAGCCTTTTTAAATTTTATTTTGAGGTAGGGTCTCACTGAGCTGCCCAGGCTGTCCTCAGACTTGGCGATCCTCCTGCCTCAGCCTCCTGAGTCTCTGGGATTACAGGTGTGTACCATTGTGCTTGGCTGGGGCGGGGGGGAGGGGAGTCCACGTTTCCAATAAGCTCCCAGGTGAAGTCACTGGTCCACAGGATACATTTGGAGAAGAAAGGCCTCGGAGAGCCCCAGGCTGAATGTCAGGTGGAGGCCTGGAGTCCAACAGGCAGGACCAGCGCCCCCACGGTCACTCCCCGCAGCCCTGTGTGCTGAGGTGTGGCTCTTTTATTAGTACTGCCCCCAAATCTGGAACTGTGCTATGGTGGCCCCGGAAAATAGACACATCTGTTCAGAGGCAATCTGCTGACCCAGATGTTACGAACACCTGGATAGTCAGACTCCATAAGCTGATGCCATAGAATTGCGATCAAGGACATGGGCTTGCTGTATCAGAGAGACAGGATTTTATCCAGGCTCTGCTGCTTGCTGTATTTCTAAAATGGGAATGACAACAATACTTCCCCTAAGAGGTGTGAATTGACGACGCTGAGCCTGGCGCTAGAGACTCAAGAAATAGTCACTGTTAATGTTGTTACTAGTATTCTCCACCACATCACATTTCTAGACACTTCCACAGTACAGATAAAGGTAGAGGAGGGGAAAGGTTTAGGGGTCACTCTGGAGCAGCCAGTGTCCAGGCACGCCGGGTCTCCCCCAAATCCCCACAGTAGACCCCAGGGACCTGCACCTGCCACTTAGGCTGTGACGGCCTGGAGGATGCAGGCAGGAGAGGCGGCAGGAGGCCTGGGCGGTCCCGCCCGCTTCTTATCAACACCTGGGCCAGATGTGTGGCACGCACGCTCTGCCCAGTAACATGGCCGCCCCCGTCTTCCCCAGGTGCCACGGTTCAGATGAGGTTCTGCAGACGCCGGCGACAAATGTCCTTGCAAGTTAGCAGAAGCTTGGACAACAATGCAGGAACAACGCTCAGCCATGAGCCCAGCCCAAGCTCAGGTGCCGGGGTCCAGCCCTCGTGGCAGCGGGGTCCGGGGTCCCTCGAAAGGTGTGGATTGAGACGAGGTCACGAGAATACGCTCACACCAAATGCAGTGAAGAAGTGCATCTGTTTTATTCATTTTCAGTCATTGTTTTATACTTTTTTTTTTTTTACAATGAGGCATATAGAACAAGAATTTTTACAGACTTGTTTTTCCAAAGGTTATCCTCAACCAGTTAAGGTTACAACACATATATAAAAATTCTTTTCCATTAGTTAAAATCTTTACAATTTTGTTTAGCCCCGTTAAGCAGTGTTCTATCTTATCTCAGGTAGTTAGGGGGTTCCAGGTGGGACCAGGTAGTAGCTACTTAGATAAACAAGCAAAGCCTGTTTCTGGACTAATGCTTGTAAAAGGTCAATGCATCGGTTTGTCTCGAGGCACTGCTTTTTTCAGCTAAGAGATCAGTATCTGTCAGGCCACATGTTTCTAAGAAGTTTTCCTTTATAATTAATATGAAAGTAAAACTCAAAGCACCCAAAATTTCCCGAATATAATAATGCAAAGTGGGATATGCCACGCATTCCTTCTTTTGGAATCGTCTGCCTTGCAAGACTCCAGCGGACCGAGCCTTGCTCAAGATCCAGCTATTAAGGTGTTGTGGCACTCAGGCCCAAATGCAGGTCTCCACTTTGGATCGTGGGTTTGATCACTTCTGCTGTTACTGTTTTATGGGGGGGAGGGGAGTGAGGCAAACGGAAGATGACATTTTAAAAATGTCTCCCGTGGGCCAGGCCCAGTAAGTAAGCATATTCTGAGATGTGAAGTGGGCTTGCTTGCTTCCTTTTTTGGGGGACAGGGGGTTACTGGAGATTGAATCTAGGCTACACCTCCACCCTATTGTTTTTGAAACAGGGTCTCACTAGGTAGCTGACAGTCTTGCTAAGTTGCTGAGGCTGATCTGGAACCTGTGATCCTCCTGTCTCAGCCTCCCAAGCACTAGGGTTACAGGTGTGCACAACCATGCCTGGCTGGGTTTCAAGTTTTCTATCAGGTAATTATTGGGTTAGACCCCAGCGCCTCAGGTTCTGTTGTTTCCTGTCTGAGCGATGCTGCCTTTCTGAAGTCCCCACCATTGGCTAGGAAAAGCGATTTCTTTGTTGCAGAGTCATTATGCCCTAGTGGCTAAGCATGCAAATTCTGGACTGGGTTCGAATCCCTGCTTCTCTATTTAGATCTCTGGGAGAACTTTGCCCAAATTGCTTACCTTGATTTTCTAATTTGTAAATGGTATAGTAAGAACATCTGCTCTTGCTAGGTGATTGAGATAGTTAAATGAGATCATTCACATAAAGTGTGTATTGGTGCTTGACAGATAGGAAGCACTCTAATGAGAAAGAAATTACTGTGCTGTAAAGACAAGGAGAGTCTTTATTTATTTATTTATTTATTTATTTTTATTTATTTATTTTTGCGGTACTGGGGATTGAACTCAGGGGCATTCTACCTCCGAGCTATACCCCCAGCCTTATTTTTTATTCTTTATTTTGAAACCGAGTCTCACTAAGTTGCGGAGTGCCTTACTACGTAGCTGAGGCTGACTGCGAACCCGGATCCTCCGGTCTCAGCCTCCCGAATGCTGGGATTACAAGCGTGTGCCACCACGCCCGGCTAAGGAGAGTCTTTAAATAACAAATTGACTGTCCTACCATGCTGGAGGCTGAAAGTTGGAGATTAGCAGGGAAGTCAGGGTATAGTACGGCAGTGGCCAGGTGTTGAAGGTTCCCAGGGCAGGGAGGGGCTCCAAAACCTGCGCTGATGGGCTTTGGAGTCTGGGGAAGAAACTCCTTAAGAAGAAGTGGCTGAGCTGGGTGTGGAGGCGCACACTTGTGATCCCAGTACTTGGGAGGCTGAGACAGGAGGATCTGGGTTCACGGCCAGCCTCAGCTACTTAGTGAGGCTCTCTGCAACTTAGTGAGACGCTGTTTCAAAATAAAGAATAAAAAATAGGGCAGGCAGGGGGTGTAGCTTGGAGGTAGAATGCCCCTGGGTTGAATCCCCAGTAACACACACATACAAAAGAGAGAGAGAGAGAGAGAGAGAGAGAGAGAGAGAAGTGGCTGGCCAGCTCCAAGCCTGGGAGGGGTCTCAGTTTGCTCCCTGAGGGGGAGAAAGAGGCCCCTTCTGCTAATGGTCCTCCATGGGACTGGGAGAATCTGGAGGAGGCATTGTGGGGATTTGGGGGGACCCTCCATGGAGTGGGAAAACCCTCCAGGGTAGTCACATGGAATCCCCTGGGAAGAATGTTCTAAGAAGCTCAGACCCTTCTGAAGGTGCCAGGCTCTTGGAATGCCCTTGTGGGTCACGGCGGCCAGATAGAAGAACAATGAACAATTCCAAGCAAGGTCAAATGCTTGCAGAGCTGGGGGAGGGGGTCCATTGGCCCTGGGGGCCACTCCCAAAGAAGAGCCTGCCTGAGACAAGGAGATAGGGTTTGTCTAAGAGGACAGGCCCTCCATCACGGGTCACCTCATCAGCACGGAGAAGGAGGATCAAATACATATTTCACCTGAGCAGTCTGCGGCCCACTCCTCTTTCTTGCTGAGTAGTGTTCTATTGTGTGGCTACACCCTGCTTTGTTCATCAACTCTGCCCAGTTGGCGGCCACTCGAGCTGGTACCAAGTTGCCATTATAATGGATGCAGTGGCCATGAACGTTCACGGAAAAGTCTTTGTTTGGACATAAGTTTTCTCCTCTTTCTAGGAATACAGTTGCCGGATCCCAGGGCAAGTGGACACAGCCTTTAGCTCAATCAGGGACCGCTGGACTTGTCCCAGGTGGCCTTACAGACACGCATTCCCACCCGCAGTGCTGAGGAGTGCGCAGGCACCTGCCGCCAGCCCAGCTCCGACCATCTAAGGAAACGTAGTTTTGTTTGACTGTCGGGGGCCTAGTCCGGCCAGCTGGACCTCGCCTCTAGATGGCGCCTGGCAGAGTGCCAGAAGCAGCTGCAGGTGGAAAACATTCTGGGGCTGCCCCACGCCAGAGCGCATGCACCAGCACGCCCGACTCGTGGCCGGCCCAGGTGAGAGCTGTATGAGACGCCTCGTGGCTTAGGCCCTGGGTGGCTTTAAGAGCCTCCGCCTCTCGCCGAAGAGTTGTTGTTGTTGCGGTTGTTGTTGTTGCTGGGGAAAGAGTTGCTGTTGGGGAAAGGCTGGAGTGGGTTGCTGGGGAAGTTCTGGGAGGAAAAGTTGTGGGTTGCTAGTGGAAGACGGATTGCTAGAGAGAGGGGTTATTGGAAGTCTGTTGGAAAGGCACTATTTGGAGAAACGACTTCTGTACTGTGTTTGTTACTGCTTGTGTAGTGCCCTTGATCCCAGAAAGAGAGATATAATAAAAGAGGTTCGAACCAGCAACATTCAGGCAGCATCTTTATTGGGGCCTCATGGATGAGGGTTCAGCCTGGGGCGCCCGATATTTGACTTTGCCATTTACTATTAATTAACGTTCAAATTTCTTGAGATTATAGGATGATTCGTAGACCTTGTCTGGCAGAGATGAAAACAAATTCTATCCAGGAAAATATGTAATCCAAAAAGTCATAAATTTGCATCACTCTGCACTTCCATTGTGACAATCATTTTAAAAATTTTTAGCAGTAGACTTTAGTTTCTTAGACCAGTTTCAAGTTTACAGAAAAATTGGGCAGAAAGTACAGAGAGTTCCATAGTGCCACTTCTGCCCCCCAAAACGGTTCCCCGTTGACATAGCCTCTTAATTAGTGGTGCATTTGTTAGAATGAATGAGTCAATACTAATACATTATTATTATTATTATTATTATTATTATTATTATTATTATTATTATCATTGCAGTACTGAAGATTGAACTCTGGGGCATTCTATCTCCAAGCCACACTCCCAGCCCTTTTTTTATTCTTTACTTTGAAACAGGGTTTCACTAAGTTGCAGAGAGCCTCACTAAGTAGCTGAGGCTGGCTTTGAATCTGTGATCCTCCTGTCTCAGCCTCCCAAGTACTGGGATTACAAACGTGTGCCACCACGCCCAGCTTACATAATTATTATTACTTGAAGTTTACAGCTGTGCCAGACTTCGCTCTCTGATGTGCACAGTTTATGGGTTCGTACAAATGTGCAATTCGTATCCACCAGTACAGGGCCATACAGAGGCTTCGCTGCCCTAAAGTCCCCTATATTCCACCCAGTCATCTGTCGGGGGCCTAGCCCCGCAGAAAAGACCCCGCCTCTAGATGGCACCTGACAGAGTGCCAGAAGTGGCTGCAGGTGGTATCATTCTAGGGCTGCGCCACGCCAGAGCGCATGCACCAACACGCCCGGCTCGTGGCCGGCCCAGGTGAGAGCTGTATGAGACGCCTCGTGGCTTAGGCCCTGTGTGGCTTTAAGAGCCTCCACCTCTCGCCCAAGAGTGTGGCTGGAGAGAGGCTGGCTGGGTTGTTGCTGGAGTGGGTTACTGGAAAAGTTCTGGGAGAAAAGGTTGTTGATTGCTGGTGGTTGGTGGATTGCTGGAGAGAGGGGTTATTGGGAGTCTGTTGGAAAGGCACTATTTGGAGAGACAGCTTCTGTGCTGTGTTTGTTACTGCTTGTGTAGTGCCCTCGATCCCAGAGAGAGAGGTATAATAAAGAGAGGTTTAAATCAGCAACATTCAGGCAGCGTCTTTATTGGGGCTTCATGGTTGAGGGTTCAGCCTAGGGTTCCCGATAGTCATCCCTCCCTGCCTCCCTCCCTCCACCTTCTACCCTGTGAGATTCCTTTTTAATGACTATCTGTGCCTAACTTTACTCTTTGAATCAGTTTACCTTCTTTCTGGGTCCCTCATTAATGAGTATATCTACGTTTGATACATGTTTCTTCTCCAACTCCACCAAGTCATTAACTCTTTGAAGATTAGACCTTCACCCTGGGAGAACAAAGGAAAGACGACAGCAGATAGTGTGACCCTCCCAGATATAACATTTATGATTTTACTGTCTCTTCTTCCTCACTCAACTCTAATGGTGGGAAGAAGCATGGGGGAACCCTTTGAAGGTTACCAGGGATGAATTGATGATAGACTGATAGAGATGAAGAGCATGCCAATTTGTTTCACATTCATGGGGAGCGGAGCATGGTGATACTCACCTGTAATCCCAGTACTTGGGGGGCTGAGACAGGAGGATCACAGGTTTGAAGCCAGCCAGCCTCAGCAACTTAACGAGGTTCTCAGCAACCTAGCAAGACATCATTTCCAAATTAAAAAAAAAAAAATAGAGCTGAGGGTGTCGCTTGGAGATTGCCCCTCCTTCAATCTCCCCAGCACCAAAAAGAAGAAAAAAAAATGCATGGGGAATGGAGAGTGACTTCCCAATAACTCAATGAAGCTCAGATCTTTATATAACCTCCTTCGTAGGCGAGAGAAAATGAGGAGCTGAACAGGCCCTCAGACCAGAAATGATTTGTGAGTGATTCTTTTTGGAAGTTGAGTGGGCCCAGGAGACAGACAATAAATAGCTTGTGTACAAGCTATAAAAAGATGAGCGTTGGCACCTGCTATGAAACAAAGTCTGTCGTGTGTGTGTACGCGTGTGTGTTACTGAGGATGGAACCCAGAGGCATTCTACCCTCAACCTACACTCCAGCCCTATTTGTTTTTTTTTTAATTTTTATTTATTTATTTATTTTGTGTGTGTGCATGGATGGATGGATGGATGGATGGATGGATGAGTGAAAGCATAGGTAGACAGATGAATGGATAGTGAAAGGGTAGGATGGATGGATGGATGGATGGATGGATGGTAGGATGAATGGATGGATGAGTGAAAGCGTAGGTAGACAGATGAATGGATGGTTGAAAGGGTACGATGGATGGATGGATGATGCATAGGTGGATAGATAGATGAAAGGGTAGGTGGGTGGATGAGTGGCAGAATGGATGGATGAAAGGATAGGCGGGCAGATGCATGGATGGATGGATGAGTGAAAGCGTAGGTAGACAGATGAATGGATGGTGAAAGGGTAGGATGGATGGATGGATGGATGGATGGATGGATGGATGGATGGGCAGTCATGGTCTTATGAACAAGACATGTTCCACATGCAGACCCAGTGAGGGACGTGCTGCTGTGACTGCAGAGCTGGCCTTCCCCAGAGGGTGGCCAGACCCCAGCCTGATTTCCTGTGCCTGTGCAGGTGGCCCTGGCCCAGCACGAGCAGGTGTGGGGGGTGGCTGGTTACCCGGGGTCCATGCCCATGACCTGTCAGCCCCCAGGCATTTCTGTGTGGCTGCGTCTAATGCAGTGTAAGAACAGAGGGGATATTCTGAGATGTAGTGAGGCTGAGTCACCCCTACTCATTGTAACAACTCCATTTCTTCCCTAAAGGATCCAGTGAGGATATTCAAGATTCAACAGGGCTTGACTAATCTTCCTGGATAATTACAGTGAATCGGAGTGTAAGGGAAGGCATTCAAATTGGGGCTAAATCCCCACTTGGGGCCAGAGAACCCTGGCAGGAAAGTCTGTCCCCAGCCCTGGGCAGAAAGGGGAGGTGCTTCATGCTCAATTCCCAGTGGGTTTGTATTGCACATCTGCACGTAGCCTGGGCTTGGCTCACGGTGGGGATGGCTTCGGGAAAAAGGCCCTGGCCAGGGCCCCAAGCCTCACCCCCAGCCCTGCTCCTGCTGCCCCCAGGACTGCTGTGGCCCCCAAGATAGTGTTGGCTTCCCACCCAGCCCCTGTGCCACAGACAGGGACTAGTCCCTCCGTGGCAATACTTTTCTGTGAGGGAGAAAGTGCTCAGTGAACCGGACATGGTGGCACACGCCTGTAATCCCTGTACTTGTGAGGCTGAGACAGAAGGATCACAGGTTCGAGGACAGCTTCAGCAAGTAGTGAGACTCCCATTAACTTAGCGAGACCCTGTTTCCAAATAAGAAATAAAATCGGGCTGGGGGTGTAGCTCAAAGGTAGAATGCCTCTGGGTTCAATCCTCAGTATCACACACACACAAAAAGAAAGTGTTCAGTGAGCTGTGTTCTGGCCTTGCTCCTAGCCAGGCACCCTGGGATCCTTCAAGTTCACCACTACAGCACCCACTCGAGGATCCTCATTCCTACAAGGTCCTACCAGGCACTGTGCGGTCCTTCGGGTCTCATGGAGACCCACCTGGGATGCTTGGTGATTTTTCTGAGAACCTAAATGTGCCCCTTAGTGGGAAGCCATGTAGGAATCTGCATTAAAAACCTCCCTTAGAGAAAGTGGGTCATAAGAGGGACTCTAGATGAAGAAGGAGACAGTTTTGATGAGCAAAGAAGATTACCTAACTGAAGGTGATGGGGGGAGGGGGGAGAAACACCCTAACGCACGTGATGTACATTCATAAATATATCAAAGTCAACCATTAAACTGAACATGAGAAGAAGGAAGGGGGGAGGGAATGGGGCAGGAATTGGGGAAGGGTTAAATGAGAGATGTGTGCACGTATGCCTCTACCAGCTTGTACCTAACAAAGATGTATGATTACAATGCACCAATTAAAAAAAAAAAAGAAAACTCCCTTAAGCCAGGCATGGTGACACACACCTGTAATCCCAGTACCTGGGAGGCTGAGACAGGAGGATCGCAGGTTCTAAGCCAGCCTCAGCAATTTAGTGAGGCTGTCAGCAACTTAGCAAGACCCTGTTTCAAAATAAAAAAATAAAATAGGGTGGGGGGTATATCTCAGAGGTAGAATGTCCCTGGGTTCAATACCCAGTACCATATTAATTAATTAATTAAATAAAACTTCCCTTAAAATGCGCCAATAAAAATAAATAAGTAAAAAACTGCTTTGCTTTTTGAGTGTCTGGAGGAGGTGACAGATAACAGCTATCCACCCACCCAGGAGCAAGGCAGGCGTGGCTAAGGAACCAGCGCTGGTGCCCTGAGTCCTTCTTGGGGCAGCCACGGTGCACTAGCTCACCCTAGGGAAGCCGGCCACCCACCTAGACAGCGCCCCTTCCCAGCAGGCCGGGCCACGGTGTGACCCTCCGGGCTGCAGCGGTCCCCTGGGCTGCACAGGTGACTCAGGGCTCCCCTCCCGCAGCCAGGGCACAGGCCAGGTGTGGCCGCAGCAGTCTCTTTTGCAATTTGCAAACGAGAAGCAACACCCAGCAGTGCTCTCTTTCTACTAAGCCTTGTTACATCCACAAACAGCGCTCAGGACACCGAGGCTCTGGGGGCTCGCTGTCTTGTCCAAGTCCACCGAGCAAATGACAGGTAGAGCTGGGCTTCCAAGCTGGCTCCGGGGCCCCCGCTCTTTCTCTTCTAGGTGGCTCAAACTGGGAGAATGGCTGTCAACCCTCACCGGCACCCTCGGCCCTCCTGACTGTACAGGGGCTGGAATATTCCTTCTGTAAAACAGAGAGTGAGTGGGCGTGTGGACCAGACCCGGCTTCCCGTTTTGTAGGGGACATCGGAATCCCAGGTGTGGTCTCTGGATCCGCAGCCTGGCCCGGGCTTGTCAAGGGGAACCTCAAGACCCCCCAGACCGCCTGAGTCAACCAACAGTGGCTTTGCTGAACTGTCCCTGCAGGCCACCATACCCCAGGGCCCTCAGGCAAAGCCCAGGGCTGGGGAGGGAGGTCTAGCTGCCACCAGGTGATACCTGGATGGCAAGAAAATGGGTTCCTTCTCCTCGGACAAGGAAGGAGCTTTAATGGCGCATCTGTCTCGGCTTTCTGGAGTGTTCTTTGGACAACTTGAGTGACCGTTTTCCTTCCATAGAGCCATTGTCGGCCACAGTTGCTGTCTGCCCTGTAGAATGTTCCAGAACATTCCCACTTAGCCAAATTTCATTTTGAGTAAGTGTAAATGAGTTTAACAGAAAGGGAAATGGATCTGAAGAAACCAGGGAATCTCGCAGAACTCCAGGGCGGGAAGTGGGCCTCTTTGCTCTTTCCTCGTAGGGTCCTCACAGCGATGCTCTGTCTTGCAAGCGCCTCCTTTCACTTCACCTGGAGACAGACCTTCCCTGCTTCTGCACGCACGATCATCCCACCTCCACCCTAGCCCCCAAGTCCACATCCACTGGCCATCCTGGGCAGGTGCTCCCGATGGAGTCAGCTGTGGCCAGCAGGACAGGGCAGGTGACAGAGCTGGGGTGCTCCTCCACGACCTCCCACAGGTCTCAGAAGAGGCCGAGGCTGAACGTGGAGGAGAAAGCTGCCGAGAACTCCAATAGCAGGGAGGAGGCGTGTGCCTGGCTCACCTCAGACCAGGACAAAACCATTACCCATGCCACGCTGGGATTTGAACCCAGTACCACCTAGCCACCAAGTGTAAGCAAGAGAGACAGGCATCTTGTGGGAATCCAAATCCAGGAACTTAAGATAGGATGTCCTGGCCGGGCGTGGTGGCACACACTGGTAATCCCAGCATTCGGGAGGCTGAGACCGGAAGATCCAGGTTCGAGGCCAGCCTCAGCTACCTAGTGAGGCACTCCGCAACTTAGTGAGACCCTGTTACAAAATAAAGAATAAAAAATAGGGCCGGGGGTAGAGCTTGGAGGTGGAATGCCCTTGA
Source organism: Graphiurus murinus (assembly GCA_004027655.1). Lineage (NCBI taxonomy): Eukaryota > Metazoa > Chordata > Mammalia > Rodentia > Gliridae > Graphiurus > Graphiurus murinus. The sequence continues at coordinate 25,517 of PVLC010003614.1, forward strand.
GTTAATCCCCAGTACTGCAAAAAAAAAAAAAAAGATAGGATGTCCTGAGGTCTGGCTCCAACCCCCACCCCAGCCTCGACCTTCCCACCGCTCCTCCCCACCCCTCCTGGACATCAGCGTCTCTATGCCCACTCGTGCCCCTTCCTCGACCCCGCACCTCCAAGCTGCAGGTCCCGAGGGCCTCGCCGACTCCGGCCTGCCGTTGCTCTGCATTGCTCTTGGCTCCCGCGGCTCCTGCCTCTCGGCCTCTGCTCTCTGCCAGCGGCCTGGGCTCTCTCCATGAACCACTTCAAATGCTGAGGGAGAACCTTCAGCAGAGTGACCGCCGGGGACACACAGTGGTTCTGTTTGGACAGAAATTTGGCCCCAAGGCCATCTTGGAGGGCTGCCCACCTGCCCCTTGGGTGCCCACCCTTGGCCCAGTCCCTGGTACCCGCAGTGGACCAGGGCCACGTGGTACCCCACTTTGCTACCCAGGGCTGTCCACCCCCTCAGGGCAGAGGGCAGGCTCCATATACTCCAGGCACCCCTCCCCATAATTCCTAGCAGCTACCTGGCTTCTGGGAGGACGGGTGTACAGGAGCCAAGACAAGACTGGGTCCAGCAGGGTTTCCTAACTTTATTTTCATGTATAATCTCATTATTGTTATTTTAAATTGTTTTCTTAATGTAATATATACCAACATAATAAAGACCAAACAACCTTTCCCCATCTCCCTGTCCCTCCAGCCCTGCTTTTAGACTTCTTTTGTTTTGTTTTGTTTTTTAATGTGCTTTTTTTGGTGCATTATCGTCTCACACCATAATTAAATCATGTTGACATTGACATATATGCACACAGCACTTGGTGCCCCCCCTAGACTTCCGATCCCCAGAACTGCAAGAGAATAAATGTGTGTTGTTTTAAGTCACTACATTCATGGTAATTTGTTACAGCAGCTGTAGGAAACTGATACAATGTCCTTAAAAAAAGAAGAAGAAGGCTATATTTTATAAGCTCAACATTTTCTAAGTCCTCCTTTCCCTTGTTTATTTCCCTTTGGGCTTTGTGGGTTGTTGGTAAAGTTCCATTTGAAAATCCCTGCCAGCGTCCTTCAAGCCAAGACTAACACAGAAGCAGGAGCCTGCTCTGCCCACACTCGGCCAGAAAGAAAAAAGGTTGGGGCCTGATGTGGGCTGAGGGTGGGCTTTGAGCCAGGACTGCTGGGGTAGGACCAGGCTCTGCGACCTACCGGCTCCAAGGACTCAGGCAAGTTACTTACGTTCCTCCAAGCGCTTGGAGATGGTTCGTCCCTCAAAGGTTCATGTGCTGGGGGCTTGGCTCCCAGTGTAAAGTATCAGAGGTAGTGGCCCTTTAAGAGGCGGGGCCTAGTGGGAGGTGATGAGGTCACTGGGGTCACCATGCAAGGGAGGGGTTAACACCTCTCCCTCTCTCTCTCCTTCTTGGGTTAGATCTCCATGAGACTCATGGGTTACCTCTGAGCGGGTTGTTACAGGCTCAGCTTCCTCAGCTCACTCTCTTGCTTCCTCTCTTGCCAAGTGACCACTCTCCACTCTCAGATGCCCTTCTGCCGGGTGATGGTATGGTGTAAGGTCCTTGACAGAGGTGGCCACCTGAACTTGAACTTTGCTTAAACCTCTTTTCTTTGCAATCAACCCAACTTCCGGTGTTTTGTTTTAGCAACACAAAATGGACTAAGACTATTCCCTAAATCAAAATCTCTCCCTCTGTAATATTCACTTGACGTTCACTCCACAGTTTATTACGTTTTTTGTTTTTGTTTTTGTTTTTTGTTTTTTTTTTTTTTGGTACTGGTGGGGATTGAACTCAGGTACATTCTATCTCTGAGCTACATCCTCAGCCCTTTTTTATATTTTATTTTGAAACAGGGTCTCACTAAGTTGCTGAGGCTGGCCTCGAACCTGTGATCTTCCTGTCTCAGCCTCTTAAATATGGGGATGCAGGTGTATGCCGCCACGCCTGGCTAGTTTATTAAGTGCTTACTGTTTCTGCCTCCAGAGATAAAATAATGTACAAGAGTCCCTGCTCTCATGGAACTTATAAAAGGGGGATATAAAATAAACAAGACATGTAAATAAATATAAAGCATGTAATATAAATGTAGAGTACATTTAAAAATGCCAAGGAAAAAAACAGAAAGCAGGAGAAAACAAACAAATGTCCTTCAGTATGTAAATGGATACATAAACCACGATATAGCTATATCCTACAATACTATTTGGTAATAAAAAAGGAACAAATTATTTTTACACACAGCAACTTGGATAGATCTCAAAAGAATTATGCTGAGTGAAAAAAATCAATATCAACAGGTCACAACCATATGATTCCATTTGTGTATTATCCTTGTCTGTCAAAATTATAGAGATGAAGAACCAATCAGAAGCTGCGGAGGGTTAGAGATGTGGGGGTGGGGGACAGAGGAGGCATGGCAATGAAGGGGGCCACGAGAGAGATCCTGGTGGTGATGGACAAGCAGAACAGGACTCAGTGGGAATGAACGACGCCATCGATTAGTGCTGTCTGCAGTGGCCCCGGAGGAGAAATATGGCTGAGTATTTGCTCGTAACCTCAAGACCTCTAAGTTGTTTTTAGCCCCACCTCTCTAGAATTCCAAACACTACCCATTTCTTCATTCATTGGCCACATGTTGGCTGGGAAACTACTGTGTAATAGGTTCTGATTGTAGCAGGCATGGTGGCACACTCCTGTAATCCCCGTACTTGGAAGGCTGAGACAGGAGGATCGCAGGTTCAAGGACAGCCTAAGCAACGAAACAAGACTCTCAGCTATCTAGTGAAACCCAATTCAAAATAAAAAGGTTTGAGCCAGGCATGGTGGCACATGCTTGTAATCCTAGTACTTAGGAGGCTGAGACTGGAGGATCCAGGTTCGCTGCCAGCCTCAGCTACTTAGTGAGGCTCTCCACAACTAAGTGAGACCCTGTTTCAAACTAAAGAATAAAATAGGGCTGGGATGCCCCTGGGTTCAATCCCCAGTATCACAAAAAGAAAAAGAAAAAAAGAAAGAAAGAAATCTGGATTTTTTTATTTATTCATTTATTTTTAGACAGGATTTTCTATCGTTGCCCAGGCTGGTCTCAAATTCCTGGGCTCAAGTGATCCTCCTGCCCCAACCTCCCAAGTAGCTAAGACTCCAGGAAGAAAGTTCTGTATCTTTGCAGGACCTTTCAAGACCTTACTCTTCAGGAGGGAAGGGAAGATGGTGTGGACAGCGTTCATCCTGCAAACTACCCCCGCTGCCACGGGCATCCTGGGCTCAAGGAACCCCAGAGACCCCTCCCTCCCGACGCCCCTCCCTTCTTTAGGCCATCCTAGGGAGGCACGGGGGCCAGCGGGGCCTCCTCGCCTTCCTCCCCACGCTCTCAGTACCTGTCTCTGTCCCTGTCGCTGGCTGTCGCTCCGGCCTGGGCTCCCCCAGCGCTCTGGCTCTGTCTCCCTGAAGTGCTCAGGGTCTTGTCTCTCTCCCTGCCCTGCCTTCAGCAGTCTCCCTCACCCCAGGCTTCCTCAGTGTACGGAACCCCGGCCCCCTGGGGTCCCGGGAAGGAGGGGTTTGGGCACCCAGAGGCCAGGCCGGGGAGGTGCCCAGTGGCCCCCGCAGAGGCGCAGATGGGCCGACGCCGTCGTTTTAACTGATTTGTTTCTAACACACCCCAGACAGAGTAAGGAACAAGCAGGGTCCCCTCTCCCCAGGCCCCTTCCTTCCCCGGAACATTGCCACCAAGCGCCTCCTGTCTGGAGAACAGGCAAGGCGCGGCTCAGCGGGAACCCAGCCGGCAGGATCCCATGGCCGTCACCGGGCTTGCTGGAGGTTTTTTCTCACGGATGGTCCAGTCCACCTTGGTTTGGAGTTGGCACAGTTTGGCACAGTCCAGAGCTAGATGGTGTAATGTGGGCTGGAATGCCCGGGACCGTGAGGACAGGGTTCTTCCCTGTGCCCAAGAGACCCCCCTCGTCTGCACAAACACACCTGGGACTTCCACTGGGCCTGGAGAGCCGCGGCAGGTCACCCGCTCTGGCTGGAGGCGCAGCTGGCCTGGGGTTCAGCTGGCAGGGCTGAGACATCCTGGGCCTGGCGTCCTGCTCTACCTGGCCGGGAAGCAGCGCCCCAGTGCCTCTTGGCCACTGCCCGAGATCCTCCAAGGTCTCTCCTCGGTGGGTTCAAGGTCTCCAGCAAAACAGCCACCAGGAGAGACCCAAGAGGAAGAAGGTGGAGGACTCTGGAATCCTCTACCAGGTTCTTGGGGGTTCAGAGGCGTCCTTTTGTGTCTCCTGGTTTTGACCTGTGACAAACTAAATCTTTAATTTTCCTGATGTACTTACTGGTCCAGCTGCAGAGAAAGCCAGTCCTCGCCAGTGGCCCAGGCCTCCGGAGAGCTTCCAAAACCAACCAGAGGGTTTGAGGTTGGAAAGGGTAGTTCAGAGATTTTGTTCATTGACAATGACTTTGTTACTGCAAATGATGCAGAAGCTTGGTCGGGGCAGATGGGGAAAGGC
>PVLC010003614.1:30155-84694 GCA_004027655.1 Graphiurus murinus
TGTGTGTGTGTGTGTGTGTGTGTGTGTGTGTGTGTGTGTGTGTTGTGTGGTACTGGAGATTGGACCCAGGGGTCTACCTTCAAGCTACACCCCCAGCCTGATTTTATTTCTTATTTGGAAACAGGGTCTCACTAGGTTGATGAAAGTCTCACTACTTGCTGAGACTGTCCTCGAACCTGTGATCCTCCTGTCTCAGCCTCCCAAGTACTGGGATTACGGGCATGTGCCTGGCTTAGGACAGGCTAAATTTTGCAGCAAAATTTGTGGAAGTTCTGAAACATTCAAAAAGGAGTGACTTTTTAAAAAATCTTTTTACTCTCTAAACCTGCAATCAATGGGTGTTTTTCTCTGTTCTTCCTGTCTCCCCTGTCCACATACCCACTGCCCAGGCCTGAGTTCATGACCTCCCCATGTTGCTGATTTTGCACACCGCCCAACTCAGGATCTGTTTTTTTGTTTTTGTTTTTGTTTTTTTAATTTCAGTACTGGGGATAGAACCTGGGGGCATTCTACCTCTGAGCTACTTTTTTTATCCAGCCCTATTTTTTATCCTTTATTTTGAAACAGGGTCTCATTAAGTTGCGGAGGACCTCACTAAGCGGCTGAGGTTGGCCGTGAACCCAGATCCCAAACGCTAGGATTACAAGCGTGTGCCACCACGCCCGGCTTGTTTTGTTTTGTTTTGTTTTGTTTTAAATGAATCCTCCTTGTCTCATGAATTAAACACATACATAAAACAAACCATCAGAGAACAGAGGTCAGCAATTGAGGGGTCTGCTACTCAACTGCCCAGAGACCCTCATAGTCTCCAGCCATTGTGCGTGTTGGGGGCAGAGGGTGCTGGAGATTGAACCAAGGGCATCCCATCTCTGAGCTATACTCCCAGCTCTTTTTAATTTTTTACTTTGAAACAGGGTCTCACTAAGTTGCTGAGGCTAACCTCAAACCTGTGATCCTCCTGTCTCAGCCTCCCAAGTGCTGGGATTACAGGTGTGTGCCACCATGCCGGACTTCTAGCCTTATCATAGACCACCTCTGCCTGAGGATGCTCAGGGGCTTGCTGATAAACATTGCACCACAGGCTCTTGGGGGAGGAAGGCGAAAAGCCCTGATCTGTAGCCCTGGCCCATTCCTGTGGTGTAAACGTTCCTACCAAGGCTAATTTCACTCTCCCAGTGAGATGTTTGGACATGAACACAGAGCTAGGACGAGGCGCACATCGCTGGCTTTGTCTTGCTGCGTCCCGCTCACCCCAGGGGACCCCGATGGGCCGGGTGCAGAGGGCCTCTTAGGCCCGAAGCGCCTTTCCCCTGGTCTCCAAGAGCTCTGCTCTCAGCCAGCTTTCCCCCTTTCCTCTCGACCCCCGGTCCACCTTCTGCCCCTGCTGTTCCTTCTATCAGCACAGAAAAAAGAAGTTCCCCACAGTCCTCACCAACCAACCCCCTGCCTGGGCCCCAGCCAGAGGGACAGGCCTTTTTATTGTTTTTTTCCAGATATGCGAAAAGAAAACATATACTTGTTATTGAAAGTGGAGAGTGAGGGAGGAACGGGTGGGGCCTCGGAAGGAACGGCTTCAGCGAAGTGGCCAGGGTGGAGCTGGCTGGAGACCGCTGCGGAAGGTCATGGCCTGTAATTGTGGAGTTTGTGGCTGATGGGGTTGGGATGGACTGGGGGAAGGAGGAGGGGGGTGATCTGGGCTGGGGGATCAGCTCTGAGCCCGGGAGATGGCGGAGAAGGGGGCCATCGCGTGGGGTGGGGTTCGGGGAGGGACCCCATGCACTACCTGAGGCTCTCTGAGGAGAGGCTACACCAGAAGCTCATTTAGCACAGAGACCTAAGTTTACGCACTGGTCCAAAAGGGGGAAATGAGCCGGGTGTGGCGGCCCAGACCTGTAATCCCAGTGCTTAGGAAGCTGAGACAGGAGGATGGCATGTTCGAGGACAGCCTCAGCAAGTAGTGAGACTCATCAACCTAGTGAAACTCTGTTTCAAAATAAAAATAAAGCCAGGGGTGGTGGCGCACGCTTGTAATCCCAGCATTTGGGAGGCTGAGACTGGAGGATCCGGGTTCGAGGCCAGCCTCAGCTACCTAGTGAGGTACTCCGCAACTTAGTGAGACCCTGTTTCAAAGTAAAGAATAAAAAAAATGGGGCTGGGGGTATAGCTCGGAGGTAGAATGCCCCTGAGTTCAATCCCCAGTACTGCAAAAAAATAAATAAAATAAAATAGGGCTGGGAGTGTAGCTCGGAGGTAGAATGCCCCTGGGTTCGATCCCTAGTACCACACATACAAAACAAAGGTGGTGGTGGTGTGTGTGCGGGGGGGCGGGGTGTGATCATTTTAGCAGTCAGTCAATTCTGTCCACTGCCCCATGCAGGGGGCCGAGTCCCCCTGACTGTGTGTAAGTTGGAAACAGGGTCCAATTGGCCGGGCTTACTGGCCATGTGGTGAAGACACCCCACCACTGCTTGTAATCCTGAGTTTACACTCACAGTTTCCCCCAGCCCAGGCCTCCACAGAGACCCGGGCATTGATATGAAGACCCAGGATTCGGCCTCCACTCTGGCCGGCCATGCCTGTCTTCTCCGTGGTTCACTCCTGGGGTGTTTCCAGGGGAAATTTTGGTGAAGCGAGCATTGCCCGGTTCGAGGCTTGGGAGCCTCAGCCTCATGAGAAGGGAACTCCTGGACATCTCGGCCAGGGGTCATGAGGACAGAGAGGGGCGGGAGGCTGTGGACATGCAGGAGGGCAGAGGCAGAGACCCCCAGGGCTGGAGAGGAGAGCCCGTCCTCCCTGGCCCAAAGTCACCAGCAGGTTGCCCACTCCTCGTGTGTTAGGAGGATGGATAAGCGGGCACCTTCCCGAGGAGGCTGGGCTGGACGCATCTTGGGCATTTCCAGAGGTGGCAACCCCACCCCGCCCCACTTCGTGGGCTCTTTAGCCCTCTCCCCGTTTTGTAGCCTCGAGTCTCTGATGAAATGAAAGTTTAAGGCTCCCCCTTAGAAAAGTTGGCCCCTGAACTAGACGCCCTCTGTCTCCCCAGCACGAGAGCGGTTAGAAGTAAAAATATGCAGCTTCCCCAAGCTCCCCCAAGGTTGATGTATCACAGAACTCTAGAACAAGCCAGGGATGGTGGCATACACCTGTAATCCCACGCCTTGGGAGGCTGAGACAGGAAGATCGCAGGTTTGAGAGACTCTCGGCAACCTATGGAGACCCTGTTTCAAAATAAAAAGGGCAGAGGGGTTGTAGTTCTGAGGTAGGATGCCCCTTGGTTCAATCCCCAGTACCGAAAAAAAAAAAAAAAAAAAGTTTGTCCTTTTGAGAATGTTTTATAGCCTGGCATGGTGATACATGCATGCCTGTAATCTCAGTACTTGGGAGGCTGAGGCAGGAGGACGAGAGGTTGGAGGCCAGTCTTAGCAACTTAGCAAGACCCTTAGTAAGTTAACAAGACTCATAAAAAATAAAAAGGGCTGGAGATGTAGCTCAGAGATAGAACACCCCTGGATTCAGCCCCCAGGACTGAAAAAAACTTTTTAAAAAAGAATGTCTTATAAGTGGCATGATGCAGTGTATAGCCTTTGGGGATTGTCTTTTTTTTCAGTTAACATAATTCCCTGGAGACTTATCAGTTTGTCGTGTGTGTCGATACGCAAGGCTCTTCGTGGCTGGGTATAGGAAGGAGCGACCACAGGTTGTTCCACCACCTCAGCCAGGGAGGGACACTGGGTGGTTCCAGCTTTTTGACAACAAGTAAAGCTGCTGTGAAAATTCATGTGCAGAGTTTTGTCTGAACATAATTCTTCATTTCTTTGGGATAAATGCCCAGGAGTAGAATTGCTGGATTGTAGTTATATGTTTTTGTTTTTGGTACTGGGGATTGAACCCAGAGGCATTCTACCTCCAAGCTACATTCCCAGCACAATTTTATTTGGAAATAGGGTCTTGCTAGGTTGCCGAAAGCCTTGCGAAGTTGCTGAGGCTGGATTTGAACCTGCCATCCTCCTGTCTCAGCTTCCCAAGTACTGGGATTACAAGTGTGTACCACCACACCCGGCTTTTTTTTTTTTTTTTAAGGATTCATGAAAGGGTTTTCCAGAGTGGCTCTTCCATTTGACATTCTCACCAGCAGTACCTTAGTGATCTGTTTTCCCCAGTCCTCACCCCCTTTCAACATTGGTGCTATTCTTCATTCTAGCTGTTCCAATAGGCGTGTGTGGTTATGGTTTGAATTTGCATTTCTCTATTGCTAATGCTGCAGAACATCTGTTCTTGGGCTTATTTTTCATCTGTATATTCTCTATGATGAAATTTCTGTGCATGCCTTTTGCCCATTTTCTAACTGGATTATTGGAAGGTTTGTTTTTGTTCGGTTGTTTTGTGTGTGTGCTGGGGAATGAACCCAGGGCCTTGTGTGTGCTAGGTAAGCACTCTACCAAGGAGCTCTGTCCCAAGCCCCAGGAGTATTGTTGTTTTTACTTTTGTATTTTAAGAGTTCTTTATAAGCCGGGCATGGTGGCGCACTCTTGTAATCCCAGTACATGGGAGGCTGAGACAGGAGCATCAGGGTTCATAGCCAGCCTCAACTACTTAATGAGGCCCTCTGCAACTTAGTGAGACCCTATTTCAAAATAAAGAATAAAAAATAGGACTGGGGGTATAGCTTGGAGGTAGAATGCCCCTGGGTTCAATCCCTAGTACCGAAAAAAAAAAAGGAGTTCTTTATGTACCTGGATATTGGTCCTTATAACTCTAGTGTGTGTGTGTGTGTGTGTGTGTGTGTGTGTGTGTGTGTGTTGATTGGTTGAAGCCTGAGATCCCTGTTCTTCGGTTTTTCTTATGAATATAGTAGTACACAGAGATCCCACTGAGCAAATGACGGGCGTGCCTCCGGAGGGTGTTGGCTGTGCTGGGTTACTCCAGCCACAGCCTTAGTGAAGCGACCTTTTTATTGCCCTAAATTCTCTTCAAATCCCTGAAGGCCAGGCTTGGTGGCCCTTGATTGTAACCCCAGTACTTGGGAGGCTGAGACAGGAGGATCACTTGTTTGAGGACAGCCTCAGCTACTTAGCGAGGCCTTCTGCAACTTAGTGAGATCCTGTTTCAAAATGAAAAATAAAATAGGGTTGGGGGTGTAGCTCAGAGGTAGAAAGCTTCTGGGTTCAATCCCCAGCACCCCCCCCCCAAAAAAAAGAAAAGAAAAAAAAGTGCCCTGAAGGTGCTGCGTGTCCTGTTACCGAGTCTTCTAGGCACCTTGCGTGCAGGCTGCTCCATCCTGCATGCCGGAGACCTTGCAGGTAGTGACCAGGCCTTTCACCTCTCTCTCAGAGTCAGCACTCACTCCTTCAACCAATGCATGAAGGAGCCCCAAGCAAACTTGCCCTTGAACTTCTGATGTCGCACTACCTTTTTGTTCATGGTGGTGGGTTCCGCCCTATAGATCCTCCCCATCCTTTCTGGATAGAAACACCTCCACTGGACACCAAACACACGGCAGAGAAGGCGGCCCCTAGAGAGGGCACAGCTTAATGCACAGGCAGAGCTCAAGCGGACAGCGGAGCAGCCAGGACTGCGGCCGCACAGTGTCATGGTGCCAGATGCTTTAGGAAAACACTTCAGAAACACATCTGTTAGCTGGGCATAGTGGCGCATGTTTGTAATCCCAGCATTTGGGAGGCTGAGACCGGAGGATCTGAGTTCGAGGCCAGCCTCAGCTACCTGGTGAGGCACTCCACAACTTAGTGAGACCTGGTTTCAAAATAAAAAAAAAAAAATAGGGCTGGGGGTATAGCTGGAAGGTAGAATGCCCCTGAGTTCAATCCCCAGTACCGCAAAAAAAAAAAAAAAAAAAAAAAAGAAAAAGAAAAAAAAAGAAACACATCTGTTAAGCAAGGGAAGACTCAAATGGGGGTGTGCACAGGGTCAAAATCTGGGCTTCAGGGCCCCAACCTTGCTTGCAGGTCTCCGTTGGGATGGAGGGAGGGCAGGTCACGTGACATCTGCGCCTGGGTTTCTGATCTCACCTGCCCACCTGCTTCCCTCTCCAGAGCGCTATGATACTTAGAGTAAGCTCTGTAGAGTTGGAATCTTCCCCCTCACACACACACACATACACATTAAAGAAAAAGAAAGGTTCAGTAAACTGATTCAATCTCTTAAGAATCCCTTTGAAAGTTTCTGCAGCCTGCACTTGAGCAAAAGTGGCACATCAGAAATTTTTCCTTCTGTTGCAGCTCTTAAAATCTTTTGAAGGATGCCCAAGCTGCACCCCCACACACACACACTCTCTGATTCCATACCAATATCGGGGGGCATGAGTGGGTCTTTATTGAGTTCCCCCTGTCTCCCCCTTTCCCATGGCCGAGGCCTCCGTGAGCCCACAGAACGGGTTCTTGTTAGAAGGGCTGATCTGCAAGCCAGGTCCTCTTTCAGATGAGCTGCCAACTTAGTTTGTTTGCTTTTCTTTTTCATCGAAACCCCAAATACCTCAGAGCCAGCACCTGCAATTTTTCCTAACATATCCTTTGAACTGGCTGCAAGTTAAACCGTAGAAGGTTTCATTTCTCAGTTGCAATTTAGCCCGCCTTCCGCCAACTCTGTTTGCTTCCAAGAAACACCCTGGTCCTTCCTTCCTACCCACCTCCCAACGACAACTGGAAAAAAAAAAAAAAAAAAAAATGGAAATAAGAACGTCAGCAGCAGCGCCCTTCCTTGACTCCTTCAGAACTGGGGAGAGAATAAAGTCCTTGATGCCTGGCCCAGAACGCCATAAACATCAACCGCCGAGGCAGGCAGACGGGTACATCCAGACGGGACAGATGTGATTAGCGGCGTGGCTTCTTTGTGTGTACAGAATAGATAGCAGGATGCCACCGCGCCCCCGGGGCTTGGCAGACGCACCATCACTCATTTTCGCAAACAATTCAATGGGCCTTTGAAAAGTGCCCACGACAAGCGGAGAAAGGCCTGGAAAAAACCAGAAGGGCGATTCAGCCCGAGCGCCAGGGTGACTTGAGGGTTGCTCTGAGGACAGCGAAGCTGGAGCTAGTTGGTCACTCTCCAAGCCCGAGTTCAGAGGGACAGAGTCAGGTGTCCCGGGACGGGCAGGAGCGCACTGTGGGAAGGGCATCAGAGGCGAGATCCAAAAAAAGCAAGCATGAACACCAGGGGCTCCTGGCGGGGCTCTCCCCTGGAATCTCTGGGCCTTCCTTTTCCCATCTGCTGAGTGGGCAGATGATACCTATGCGTCTGTCTTTGGGCTTACAGTGGGTCTCGAAAAAGATCATTTGGAAGAGGAAATCTTTCAGATGTACAGGCGTCTTTGGGACCAGGAGGAGCCCCAAAGGGGCTGCAGACCTGATGTTTCTGGCCATCCTAGGGCTCTCCAGCCCACGCCCCCGACAGCACGCCCCCCGCCCCCACAGTGCCTGCCCCCGAGGAGCGCAGGGTAACTGAAGTCACCCCTGTGAAAACCAGACCCTGCGTGGTCCAGTCTTAGTAGGCAGCAGTGGGGGACTGCACCGCTTCCCTAGAACCGTGAAGGACAGCCAAACACTTGGATCTGGGGACTTATCAGCCTTCCCATTTCTCTCCCCACACCCTCCGCCCCGTGCCCCTCACCCCGGCTGCCAGCAGGCTGCCCCTTCCTCTACTTCTCTCCGCCTTCTCCTCCCACCTCCTGTACCCGGGAGCTTAACCTGGCCTCTGTGGCTGGAATCCTCCCTCTGTAGTGTGTGTGGTGGCGGCACAGCTGGCAAGGGCGTGCTTTGGAGGCCGCTGGTCACCGAGAAGGCTCCAGGGGGAAATACTTATTATCCCCTGGAGACTGCTTTGTGTGATGGTGTCCTCAAAGCGCTCAGGGGCCCAACCTCAGAAACCTGGCCCAGCATCCACATATTATGCCATTGGGGACTCTCTCTCTGTCTCTCTCTGTCTCTCTCTCTGTCTCTGTCTCTCTCTCTCTCTCTCTCTCTCTCTCTCTCTCTCTCTCTCTCTCTCTCCTTAGCTCACTTCCAGTTTTCCCTCCAGGTGAGAATAAAGATTTGAGATCCTGTCTTTCTTGAGAAGCATATTCCAAAGGCATAAACCACCTGTGAGAGGTGAAGAGCCTTCTGGGTTTAGCTCCTCCTACCTCACATGAGGCCTGACGTCCCCCTGACACAATGCAGCTGGTGTCCTGGTCCTGCTTGAAAGCCTCCAGGGAGCAGGGACCTCTTCCTGCCGCCTCCTGAGCCTGGCTCTGTCCCAAGCAAAGGGGACTCACCTCTTCTGTCTCGACTCCCACGACCTGACTCCCAGTGGTGGTCATAGAAGAAGTCACAAAAGCGTCCACCCAGGTGTACAGGGGGCGCCTGCAATGTTGCAGCCGGTGGGGGGTTTTAAGGAAAATGATTTAAACTTGATCCACTAGAATTGTCAAGCCTTCTTTGCAGCTCTAAGGCCGAAGATTTTTTTCTTTCTCTCTCTCTTTATTTTTATTTATTTATTTATGTATGTATGTATTTCTTGGTACTGGGGATTGAAACCAGGGGCTTTCTACCTCTGAGCAACACCCCCAGCCCTTTTTATTTTTTAATTTTGAAACAAGGACCTGCTAAGTTGCTGAGGCTGGCCTTGAACCTGCGATCCTCCCGTCTCAGCCTCCTAAGTACTGGGATTACAGGCGTGCACCACCACCACACCTGGTTGAAGTTAAAGGGGCTGCAGTCCGGGGCAGGAAGGCAGCAGGACAGGCACACGGGACCTGAGGTCAGGGCTGGGCTCGGGGTCTGGTCGGCCAGCCACACGCCACCCGGTGACCCTGAGCAACTCCCTCGGCCTGGGACTCCACGAGTCATCGGTAGATGGGGCCGCCCTGCAGGCCTCCCCGGCTGTTTTCCATTTCAGTGGAAATGTGTACATGTGAGCTGATAAGAACTTTATGGACATGAGGGTCACTCTTCTTATCAAGGATTAAAGAAACTATAGGAAGGCCCCAACATTTCAACCTAGAATTTTAATAATTCGCCAAGGGAATGTCGGTATTCTTATTGTAAAAAGAGCCCCAAACTCTTCCTACATACTGAGAGTTGGAGTAAATGACTTCCTTTGGTGTGGGTGAGGGTGGGGGCCAAGGCGGCATCTGTCCATGTCCCTGGAAACTCTAATAACACCGTGAGGTTGACCCTGACTCTAAGGCCTGATAAACATTTTGGGGGGTATTTTTTTGGTACTGCAGATTGAGCTGAGGGGCATTCTACCTCCAAGTTACACCTCTAGCTCTCTCTATATATATTTTAGGATCTTGCTAGGTTGATGAGAGTCTCACTCCTTACTGAGGCTGTCCTGGAAACTTTGATCCTTCTGTCTTAGCCTTCCGAGTACTGGGATTACGAGTGTGCACCACAACGCCTGGCTCTGATGGTGTTAATAGTGTCCCTCTTTGCTCAGCTGCAGAAGGAACTGTTCCTGCCCAAGGGCAGGGCAGACTGGTTCAACTCTGGGTGTGACCCAGCCCAGAGCTCAGTGACTGTCACACAAGGGGTCCTCCACCGTTACTTATTCAAGAGACTGGCTTAGCAAGGGGCATATATACAGGCCACTGAAATCACCCTTTTGGCTGGATCAAGACCAGTCTTTGGCTGGACATGGTGGTGCATACTTGTAATCCCAGTACTTGGGAAGGTAAAATAGGAGGATCACAGATTAGAGGCCAGCGCATGGTAATTTAGTGAGAACTTTTTTAAAATAATAATAACAGTAACAATAATAATAGGACTGGAGGGTAGCTCAGAGGTAGAAGGTCCCAGGGTTCAATCCTCAGTACCTCTCCACCTACCCCTCTCCCCCCCACACACACACAAAAGAAGCAGGAGGCTTTGTCCACCAAGCCTTTCCTTTCCTGTCTTTTTCTATTTTCTTCGCCAAGAGTGAGCTCTCTGTCCCAGATGACCTGAGAGAACTTATCCTAACATGTATGAGGACACCAAAAGTGAGATTTGGCTGGGCGCAGTGGTCCATGCCCATAATCCCAGAACTTGGGAAGCTAAAACAGGAGGATCTCAGATTTGAGACTAGCCTCGGCAATTTAGCAAGAGTCTCAGCAACTAGTGAGACTTTCCTTGTTTCAAAACAAAACACTTTTTTTTTTTTTTTTTTTTGCAGTACTGGGGATTGAACCCACCCAGGGGCATGCTACCTTTGAGCTACATCCCCAGCCCTATTTTTCATTCTTTATTTTGAAACAAGATCTCAATAAGTTGCAGAGAGCCTTACTTAGTAGCTGAGGCTGTCCTGGCCACAAACCTGCCATCCTCCTGTCTAAACCTCCCAAGTACTGGGATTACAAGCGTGGGCCACCATGCCCAGCTCAAAACAAAATTTCTTTAAAGGGCTGGGGCTGTAGTTTGGAGACAGAATGCCCCTGGATTCAATTTCCAGTACAAAAAAAAAAAAAAAAAGAGAGATTTCTTTAAAGCTCATTGGTGTTTGCACCGAAATTCCAGTGCCCCCTTCTCTTCCACAAGATTTCTGAGGAGTGTGTTTGATAGAAAGGGACAAGGACCTGAGGATGAGGCTCCCCTCGACCAAGAAAGGACCACTGAGCAATGGACTGAGAGTCCAGACACCTGGTCTCCGCTT
This sequence comes from Graphiurus murinus, assembly GCA_004027655.1. Classification (NCBI taxonomy): domain Eukaryota; kingdom Metazoa; phylum Chordata; class Mammalia; order Rodentia; family Gliridae; genus Graphiurus; species Graphiurus murinus. Next base: position 40,779 of record PVLC010003614.1, read on the forward strand.
TAGCTGGCATCGGCAGCCATGCTCCTGTCTGCCTGCTTCCCCACTGAACAAGGAGGGCCGGCTGCAGCTGGCTTCTCTTAAAGACCTTGTCTACCTCCACAGCTGTTAAGCTAATGGTGGGAGTCCCACGGAGGCCTGGAGATTAATGAGCTATAAAGTCAGACATCTGGGGACACAGCGGCAGAGAGGGCGAAAGGGATCAGAGGAAGCAAACACCCTCAGGTACCTAAGTCAAGCCAGGTGCCTGTGGACTGTTCCAACCGCCAGAGCAGAAAACAAAATAAGACCAAAAAAAAAGAGGAAGGAAGGAAGGAAACAAACTTGCTGATTTTATATTTTTCCTGTACAGTGAAGCACACTAAGGAATTTACTTCCAGGGTCTTCACCAGCCTGCCTCAGTCGGAGCCAGGAACAAGGTCTTCAACCCCAGGTAAGGGACGGTGCAACACTGGTGCTCAGCCAGGTGCACCTGTCCACTGTCACAGAGAGGAAAGGCGCAGGCTTCACCCGGACTCCAGGAAGGCACGTCCTCCCAGGACAGAGGGAAGGGCCTGCGGACACGTGTGATCTGAGGCCCTGATTCAGTGCAGCTCTGAAACTTGCATCGTCTGTCAATGTTTCTCAAAACATTGCTGTGAGCCAGGGCATGGTGGCGCACACTTGTAATCCCAGTACTTGGGCGGCTGAGACAGGAGGATCCGGGTTCATGGCCAGCCTCAGCTACTTAGGCTCTCCGCAACTTAGTGAGACCCTGTTTCAAAATAAAAAATAAAAAAAGGGATGGGGGTATAGCTTGGAGGTAGAATGCCCCTGGGTTCAATCCCCAGTACCGCAAAAAAAACAAAAACAAAAACAAAAACAAAAAAAACACCATTGCTGTGCAGAAAACAGTCCATCAGCAGGCCCAGAGCGTGCAAACCCTGTGTGTTCTCAAGAAAGGCCTGGCCCTTACAGCTCCTGGGAGGTAAACTCTAGGACCTCAGGACATCCTGTCTGATAAGAGGCTTTTTTTTTTTTGGTGGTGGTGGTACTGGGGATTGAACCCAGGGGCATTCTACCTCGGAGCTACACCCCCAGTCCTACTTTTTTTTATTCTTTATTTTGAAACAGAGTCTCACTAAGTTGCAGAGGGTGAGTAAGTAGCTCACTAAGTAGCTGAGGCTGGCCTCAAACCGGGATCCTCCAGTCTCAGCCTCCCAAGTACTGGGATTAGGCTCTTTGAATACGTGGGGGCTTGGACCACGCCAGATCCTGTTTATGGTTGGAGTGTCAGGTCGTGCAATTGATCAATTGCTTTAACCTCTAGAGGAGCTGGAGATCAGTAGCTGAGATCAGTCACATGGATGTTCCACGCATGTGTCCTTAGAGCAGTGGCGTTGGACAAGGCCCTGAAACCAAAGCTTTCCCGGTTGGCAATCCTCCTTGTGTGTTGCCACATACCGTTCCCAGGAGAAGCAAGCGCTCTCTAGACTCCGCTGCAAGGCAGTAAGTAATTTTGGCTATTTTAGATTGAAATAAAAATGTTCTTTTTTTTTTTTTTTTCCTTTCAACTGATGTTTGCAATTCTTTGCAAATGGTTACTAATACTTAGTAAGTCAGAACACAAATACTTATTAAGTTTTTTGGACCTAACTTTTTTATGAAGTGGAACTGTTCATTATTTTTGTTTGTTTAATCCGAGGACACCATGAAAAAATTACTGAGACACTAAGGGCGTTGTCAACTGAGAAAACTGCCTGTGGGCTAAGGGAGAGGTTAGGGTACGGAATATTATTTCCTTCTCAGAAGTGAGGAAAATACAAGTTCAAGGGCACCAAGAAAAAACAATATAACAAATCTAGAACATAGGCCATGTTATGTTCTACTTGGCCTGGTCTCTTTAAAAGGTCAGAGTTGCCAGACATAGCGGTACACGCCTGCAATCCCAGTGACTCAGGAGACTGAGGCAGGGGGATCACAAGTTTGGAGCCAGCTTGGGAAATTTAAGGAGACCCTGTCTCAAAATTTAAAAAAAGGGCTGAGGATGTAGCTCAGTGGCAGAGCACCTCTGGTTCAATCCTCAGTATGGAGGTGAAGAACATTAATGTCATTGAATTAAAAAAAAAAAAAAAAAAACTTGAAGAACTGGTCTACATTGAGAGATGTTACAATGCTAGTCCCTTAACTAGACATAATTTGAAAAAAGGACATTTATTATATTTATTTATTATTGTGGTACTGGGTACTAGATTGAACCCGGGGCGTTCTACCTCTGAATCACACCCCCAGCTCTATTTTTTATTCTTTATTTTGAAAGAGAGTCTCACTAAGTTGTGGAGGGCCTCACTAGTAGTAGCTGAGGCTGGCCGTGAACCTGGGATCCTCCTGCCTCAGTCTCCCAAGTAATGGGATTACAAGTGTGCACCACCACACCTGGCTGAAAAAAATAACATTTTAAAGTGCTCTGTAAACTGAGCATGGTGGCACACGCCTGTAATCCCAGTACTTCAGAGGCTGAGACAAGAGGATCACAGGTTCTAGGACAGCCTCAGCAATTTAGCAAGGCCCTCAGCAACTTAGTGAGAACTTGTTTAAAAATAAAATAGCCTGAGGGTGTAGCTCAGAGGTAGAACACCCCTGTGTTTAATCCCCAGTCCCCCCCAAAAAGTGTTCTATACATTGGGAAGTTTGAATATGAAGTAGGTAACAGGTAATATTGGGAATTATTGTTCATTAATTAGATGTGGTAAATATCCTTATTTTCAGTGATGCTCCATGTCTAATTTTTTTCTTTCTTTCTTTTTTTTTGGTACTGGGGATAGAACTCAGGGGCGTTCTACCTCCAAGCTACAGCCCCAGCCCTATTTTATATCCTTTATTTTGAAACAAGGTCTCACTAAGTTATGGAGGGCCTCACTAGGTAGCTATAGCCCCAGCCCTATTTTTTATCCTTTATTTTGAAACAGGGTCTCACTAAGTTGCAGAGGGCCTCACTAAGCAGCTGAGGCTCACCTCGAACCTGGATCCTCCAGTCTCAGCCTCCCAAATGCTGGGATTACAAGCGTGCACTACCACGCCCGGCTTTTTTTTTTTTTTTTTTTTGTACTGGGGGTTGAACCCAGAGGCATTCTACCTTCGAGCTACACCCCCAGCCCTATTTTTTATTCTTTAGTTTGAATCAGGGTCTCACTAAGTTGTGGAGGGCCTCACCAAGTATCTGAGGCTGGCGGTGAACCTGAGATCCTTCTGTCAGCCTGCCTAGTACTGGGATTACAAGCATGTGCCACCACACCCCACTCTAATTTTCTTTAAAATATCTTAGAAAAATATATAAATATATAAAATATATAAAAATATATAAAATATATATATCTTTACCTGTACTAGTTTGTACCCAACAAAAATGTGTAATTAACCCTGTTGTACCCAAGAAATGTATAAAATTCCATGCTAAAAAATTAAAAAAAGAAATAAAAAATTAAAAAAAAAAAAAGAAGAAGCTAAATTCAAAAAAAAAAAAATATATATATATATAAACGGAGGAAACATGTCAGAGCATTAACAATTATTAACTATAAGTGATGGTGTTATCGTAATCATATTTTTACTTTTCTGAAAGTTTAGAAATTTCCTAATAAAGAGTTTTTAAAAAGTGACGTGTTAGCCAGGTGTGGTGGCACACACTTGTAATCCCAGCATTTGGGAGGCTGAGACCAGAGGATCCGGGTTCTCGGCCAGCCTCAGCTACCTAGTGAGGCACTCTGCAACTTAGTGAGACTCGGTTTCAAAATAAAGAATAAAAAATAGGGCTGGGGGTATAGCTTGGAGGTAGAAAGCCCCTGAGTTCAATCCCCAGTACTAAAAAAAAAAAAAAAAGTGACGTGTTATTGGAAATTTGTCAGCAATGAAGAGGTAGGAATGTAAAGATAGAGACAGGCTGGGCGGGGTGGCACATGCCTGTAATCCCAGCACTTGGGAGGCTGAGACAGGATTACAGATTCGAGACCAACCACAGCAACTTAGTGAGGCCCTCATTGAATTAGTGAGACCCTATTTCAACATAAAAAATAAAAAGGGCTGTATATCAGAGGTAGATACTGGAGGTTCAATCCCTGGCACAACAGAAAAAAAAAGTATATCCTGATGCTGGAAGTATTCTATAGCTGGATCTAGTGTAGTTACATGTGTGTAGACATTTACTGAGCTGCCCACTTAATATTTGTATACTTTACCAAACATTAATTAACCTCAGTTTTTGTTTTTGTTTTTTTGTGGTACTGGAGATTGAACCCAGGAGCATTCTACCTCCGTGCTACACCCCTAGCCCTATTTTTTATTCTTTATTTTGAAACAGGGTCTCACTAAGTTGCAGAGGGCCTAACTAAGTAGCTGAGGCTGGCCACAAACCTGCAATCCTGTCTCAGCCTCCCAAGTACTGGGATTACAAGCATGTGCCACCACGTCCAGCTCAGTTAACCTCAGTTTTTAGAAAAAAAAAAAAAAAAATATATATATATATATGTATATACATATATATGTTTTCCACACATATACACACAAAGCCCAGTGAGCTTGGGAAGAAAGAGTAAATTTTTAGCTTATCTTGGAAGCTTCAGAAATCATAACTGTATTTCAGAACAAACAAAGATTAAGATTTGAATATGTTCTTTTAAAATCAAGCAATGGGGTGTGATATCTCAGCTATCTTAGCTGTTTTAAACCTTTAAGCTGCTGTGTACACAGCCAGTCATTTCTTGATCTCTTTGTTAATGTAACTTTAGTACTAGACAATTTATTGTACAAAGTCCTGTAGTTCTTTAAATAAAAACTCACATCAAAACATTGCTTCCAAGCATTAAAAAAAAAAAAGCCTTGATTTTTATTTTTGTTTTGCTTTGTTTTTTTGTGTACTGGGGATTGAACCCAGAAGTATTCTTCCTCCAAGCTACACCCTCAGTCTGATTTTCAATTTCTTATTTGGAAACAGGGTCTTGCTGGGTTGCTGAGAGCCTTGCTAAGTTGCCAAGGCTGGCTGCAAACCCACAATCCTCCTGTCTCAGCCTCCCAAGTACTGGGATTACAGGTGCACGCCACCATGCTAGGCTTTAGCCTTGATTTTTTTTTTTTTTTTTTTTGTGTGTGTGTGTGTGTGTGTGTGTGTGTGTGTGGTACTGGGGATTGAACTCAGGGGCATTCCACCTCCGAGCTATACCCCCAGCCCTATTTTTTATTCTTTATTTTGAAACAAAGTCTCCCTAAGTTGCGGAGGGCCTCACTAGGTAGCTGAGGCTGGCCGCGAACCTGGATCCTCCAGTCTCAGCTTCCCAAATGCGCCACCACACCCAGCTCAGCCTTGATTTTTAAATGAATGAAATGGACAGAAGTCCCCCAGGGATGGCCCTCTGGAGTCTGAAGTGAGGGGTGGGGGTAAAAAAATCATGAAAGGGGCCAGGCATGGTGGCTCACACTTGTAATCCCAGTACTTGGAAGGCTGAGCAAAGAGGATTGCAGGTTTGAAGCCAGCCTCAGCAATTTATCGAGGCCCTCAGCAACCTAGTGAGACCCTGTTTCCAAATAAGAAATAAAATCAGGCTATGGGTATAGCTTGGAGGTAAATTCCCTCTGGGTTCAATCCACAGTTAAAAACAAACAAACAAAAAACATGAAAGAGAATGGGAGAAATCCTCAGCGCAAGCTAGGCAGTGCGGCAAAACTCCTCTCCCTGCAGAAAGGGCCCTGGAACCCATGGCAAGAGGAGGGAGCAGCTGCCCACCGTCCAGAGCAACCTGGCCTCCGGGCCACTCGCCCCTGGGAGCCAGGCCAGTGGCCTTGGTCACCTGGCAGAGACCTGCCCATCCCGGACCTGAGCTCTTGGTAGCAGATTAGCACAAGATCCCTCGCAAACAGACCTGGGGAGGGGGCCCCTTTCTGGGATCAAGGGGGTTGATGCAAGATGATGTCCAGGGCCTCTGAGCGTCCTCCACCCTGCAGGGACGGTCCTCCACGGCGAGCCCGGCTGTGTCCTCCCTCCGTGGCTCACCAGCTCCCCCCTGAGGCAGAGCTCGGAACTTCAGGAAGACTGTCTGAGCCCAGGACATCCTAGAAGGTTCGCTGGCCACTCTCATCTGGGAAACCATCCTTCTTACCAAAGGAAAGTCACAGAGATCCAAGTGGCTCCTTCGAAGAACATCTACCAGGTCCCCTTCCCCACCCTCCAGATGCAAAATGTCTGGAGAGGAGACAAGCCAGCTCCCAGCCTTCTTACTACTAGCCCTGGAGCCACATTGCAGCCCCTGTGGGTGAACCTCTCTGAGTTCCTGACCTCAGCTTGGCCACCTGGCTCCGTGAGAACCTCGATCCAGGCTGGAAGCAGGGCCACATCATGGCTGCCGGGGCGCCTGCCACCAGGACTCCCTCTTATTTCCTGGTTCCCCCTCGGCCTGCCCTCTTCTGGGTCCTCCGCCGCTCCTTGGAGACTGCATCATCTGAACACATCTGAATCCAGCTTGCCGGCCCTGGTAGTCTTTCTGCAGCCACCCAAATGACACGGGGTGACAGTGGGAGTGACATTAAAAAGAGCCCCAGCCAAGAGCCAGGAATCCACTGCCCTCCCCTTTGTGACCCTGGACAGACCTCTCGGCCTCTCTGTAGCTCAGTGGCCCCATAATAATCACTAGTATTTGTTGACTCCCTATGCGCCAGGCCCAGTGCTGTGCACAGTACATGTATCATTGCATCAATTCTTATGCAGGGCTGTGGGCTGAATGTTTTGTCCCTCCAAAATTCACATATTAAAACCTAATCCCCAGTGTGATAGTCTTAAGAGGTAGGGTCAATGCGGAGGTGATTAGCTCAGGAGGGCTCTGGCCTCAGAATGAATTAGCGCTCTCCTAAATGAGACCCGGGGGAGCCTGCTTGTCCCTTTCAGCATGGGAGGACATAGAGGGTAACCATCTACAAGGAGGCAGGCCCTCACCTCCAGACACCAAAACGGCCAGCGCCTCCATCTTCAACTTCCCAGCCTCCAGAGCTTTGAGCAATGAACTCCTGTTGTTTATAAGTTACCCAGTCTCAGGTGCTTTGTGATAGCATCCCAAATGAACTAAAGCATGGGCACCCATACTGCCCCCATCTAACAGGTGAAGAAACTTGGGCTTTGGAAAGATGCATGACTTCGCCCAGGTCACACAGCCCGTAAGAGACAGAGCTGGGTTAGAATTTAGGCAGTAGAACTTCCCAGCGTGATTGTAACCAAAATGATGATGATGATGATGATGATGGTGATGATGATTGACAGGGGTTCTTCCACTGCTAAGACTCTGGGGAAAGCTGCAAAGTTAGGAAAGGTACACACACATTCTTGTGTTTCTGGGTCACCATGAGGGTGACCTTCTCCACCTAGGAAAACGCAGGGAAATCCTCCCTCCGGAGGGGCAGGGCAGCCTCCTGGGAGAGCAGGGTCATCAGCCAGGACCTGTAAATACAGACAGTTAGAAGGCAGCCCGAGGCGCAGCATTTGTTCCCCGTTCTTAAGAGGGTGAGAGGGGCCACAAGTGGACCAAAAGCCACATACTTGCAAAGTCATCCTTCCTCTGGAGACCAAAACCCAGCAAATTCTTTTCCTGGGAAACAACTCCATTAAGCAGACATCTGTTACTCTGAGGCGATCTGTATGCCATAACAGTTTAAAAAACAGAGTTTAAATGCTTAAATAAGAAGAAAACAGTTTGCCTACGTTGCAAAACAGCATATAAACTGTGCTGAAATTAGCACAAGGGAAATATTTATCTTCTAGATAATCTCAAAACAGGACTTTTTTTTGGATGGTGTATAATTATGTTTATTGGCATGGAAAGATGCTCATGATATATCACTAAAGGAAAAAAAAAATCTGGTTGCAAACACGAAACCAGACTTTTTAAAAGAGCAAATGGCTCTACCTCCCTGGCCGGGGCCAAGCCGCCTCTGCGTGTCTTGCAGAAGAAAGGGAAGGCAGGACCAAAAGTCGGGGAACAGCAGCCTTCTCCCTGAGAGACAGCCACATTTTCTAGGTGGAATGGTCCAAGATTTGCCTGAGCTGAAAGTTGGCCCCGCCTGGCATAGGGAGAGGGGCAGACTGTGGGGTCCACAGACCTGACACCCAGTCCTAGCACCATTGAGCGACCCTGGTGACCTGTGACAGGTTCGGTGACTGCAGACCAGTCCCCCCTGGCCCAGTGGGAGTCACAACTGCTGTACAAATGTGACCCTCTGGCGCCTGTGCGGGAGACACTCAGGGAGTGGTGGGATCCTCTGATCCTCCAATCTGCATTGTTGTGACAATGACACGGGTTGGCCTGTCCCCAGGGGGCAATGCTGAGGTGCCAGGCCATGAATGAGATTGATCAGAAGTTTTAGCTCCCAGCTCTTTCGCCTTCACACACTTACTCAAGAGATATTTCCGAGTTCCTTCTTGGGGGCCACAGTGACACAGACCTGGTCCCTGTTCTTGGGGGGAGACAGGTCACAGGCCAGCAACAGATACCTAGCCATACGCCAGGGCTCTGAGGGACTGGGAGGGGCCTGGGGACAGAGGGGCTGCTTCGAGGGGTTATTAAGAATGTGTTCTCTGAGCCGAGTGTGGTGGTGCACGCTTGTAATCCCAGTACTTGAGAGGCTGAGACCGGAGGATCTCAGGTTCATGGCCAGCCTCAGCTACTTAGTGAGGCCCTCCACAACTTAGCGAGACCCTGTTTCAAAATAAGGAATAAAAAATAGGGTTGGGGGTGTAGCTCAGAGGTAGAACGCCCCTGGGCTCAATCCACAGTACCACAAAAAAAAAAAAAAAAAAAAAAAAAAAAAAAAAAATGAGCTCTCTGGCCTGAGACCTGACAAAAGGAGCCACCAAGGTGGAGAGGCACCACTCTGAGCAGAGGAGGCAGCTGAGCCAAGGCGGGAAAGCAGCATGGCGGCCTGCGTGCAGCTCTGTGATGAGCTCGAGGTAGGGCCGGAGGGGAGGGGCTGGGCCCAGAGCTCCCCCACCTCCCAGCCACGAGGCCAGTTACCAGCTGAATTTTTTTTTTTTCTGAGAAGAAAGAAAAGGCACAGAGTGAGCAGCTGGCCTGGTGTGTGCCTCAGCCACCTGGCAAGAGACAGGCAGCTCGGTTGGAGCCGTGGCTGAGAAGATGGGAGGCCTGCTGCCCGGCTATAGCTTCTAGAAGATTCCAGAGGACTCACCGGCAGGTCACATGCTGCCGTGCTGAACGGAGGAGACGCCCAGCCCACTTCCAGCTGCCCCTGCTCAGTGGCTTTGTGGGGATCAAAAAGAGGACCCCTAGTCGGGCGTGGTGGTGCACGCTTGTAATCCCAGTACTTGGGAGACTGAGACAGGAGGATCACGGGTTTGCGGCCGGTCTCAGCTACTTAGTGAGGCCGTCTACAACTTAGTGAGACCCTGTTTCAAAATGAAGAATAAAAAATAGGACTAGGGGTGTAGCTCAAAGGTAGAATGCCCCTGGGTCCAATCCCCAGTACCGCAAAAAAAAAAGAAGAAGAAGACCGCTTTCTCCAGGAGGCTGCAGCCTGGGCCCACCCCTCTAGATAAACACAAAGCAGGTGCCACCTGCAACACCCTCGCTCAGAGGCCCAGACAGGAGGGACCCCCGGCTTTCTGCAAGGGCATCTTTAGTCTTGCCCAAGATCTGGGGACCACTTCAACCTGGAGGTGTTGTCCCCCCTCCCTGTCCAGCCACCAGCCTCTTCCCAGCGCTGGCTGGCTGGCTGGCTGCGCCTGCTACCCTTCTGAGGAAGAGCCATTTAAAAATCCCTGGAAGCTAATGGTCCAAGACCACTGAGCGCTTAAATAAATGCGCATTCTAGAACATCCACAGCCAAAATGAAAGTAAATAATGACGGAATGTGAGTCATGGCTGCATTTGCCTTGCAGTCTGCAGAGCTTGTAAACAAAGAATCCTCCAAAATTCAGAGCTGAGGCCTGGGAGTTGGGTACCAGTCAATCAGCCCCCCACTTGGTAACATGTGGAAAGGATACGTGTCCTCCTTAGCAGAGCCACGGGGGAGACTGAGCTGACTGGCCATCTCATCTGGAGTCTCCTTGAGGCTGAAATAAAAAGCTTTGTCCCAGAACAGAGCCAGAGTTCTTGTGTCTTTTTGAAAGAAATGACTTCATGCCATTGTCAGTACAAAGCTTGACATCCTGATGCTTAGGGGAAAGGAAAAAACCCCAGCTTGTATTGAGATTTGAGCACAAGCAACCAGCCACGTCCTATCGGCCCCCCTCCCACAGGCTGGTCACTTTCTTTCCTATAGCAGTTTTTAGGGAAGATCTCAAGTCATCATGTGACATGATGGAGGATGGGATTAATGCCTCCTTCTTTTCTTCCCCTGACATTTCTGCACACGCTATTCGGGCCAGGATGTAGCAGGTGCTCAGTAAGTATGTTTTGTATGTAAATGAATGTGCTTGCCAACAGGCTAGTTGGAACCCCAGCCTGGGTTTCCAAGGGTCCTTCCCAGGCATCAGATGGACCAAAAAGGGAGCTGGCTCAGGAGACAGGTGGGGCTTTGGTCCTGGATTCTGCCATGCACACGCATGTGCTTGTGTGAGTCATGTCGCTCTTTTGGGTGTTTTCCTCTGTGTACGGGGCAAAGCATCTGGAGAGGTGCTCCACTGGTATGCGGCAACTCCCATCATGCCTTAGAGGGGAGTTCTGCTGTGACGAAGGTAGGACAGCGCAGGACCACGGGAGGAAACAGACCCCAACTTACTCTCAGAACGCCAGGCAGCTGAGCAGAGAGGATTGGGAGAGGCATGCGCGACTGCAAAGCTACAGAGGGGAAGGTCACCCAGGTGGGCTCTTCATGGGAAGTAGAGATCAGGGTGTAAACTATGAGCTGGTGAGCCAGGTGCAGTGGCGCACGCCTGTGATTCCAGTACTTGGGAGAATGAGATAGGAGGACCGCAGGTTCAAGGCCAGACTCAGCAACTTGGTGAGACCCTGTTTCAAAATAAAAAATAAAAAGAGCTAGGGTGTTAGCTTGGAGGTAGAATGCCCAGTCCCCAAACCAAAACCAAAAACTATGAGCTAGCTGTGTGAATGGCTTGCTATAATGCAATAGAAAATAGAGGGGCAGGCTGGGCATGGTGGCACACACTTGTAATCCCAGTACTTGGGAGGCTGAGACAGGAGGATCTGGGTTCAAGGCCAGCCTCAGCTACTTAGTGAGGCACTCCACAACTTAGTGAGACCCTGTTTCAAAAATAAATAAAAAATTGGGCTGGTGATGTAGCTCAAAAGTAAAATGCCTCTGGGTTCAATCCCCAGTAACACACACACACACACACACACACACACACACACACACACACACACAAAGAATGTGCTCTACCCAAAGCATTGCATTCCAAGATTTAAAACAAATGCCCACTGGGTGTGATGGCACATGCCTATAATCCTAGTACTTGGGAGGCTGAGACAGGAGGATCATAGGTTTGAGGTCAGCCTTAGCAACTTAGCAAGCCCCTGTTTCCAAATAAAATAAGGCTGGCGGGGGGGTGGATGTAGCTCAGAGGTAGAATGCCCCTGTGTCCAATCCCCAGTACAAACACAAAAACAAAAAACATATGCCCCACCAAACAAAATATATTCATGGCCAGCGGGCTGAGAGTTTGAGATTCCTGCAGACTGTTGTATTAAGCATAGCTTTTTTTGAAATTTTTTTTGTGGGGCTGGGGATTGAACTCAGGAACATTCTACCTCCCAGCTACACCTCCAGCCCTATTTTATTTTTTATTTGGAAACACAATCTCACTAAGTCGCCAGGGGCCTCACCAAACAAAATATATAAATTGCTGAGACTGGCTTCAAACCTGCAATCCTCCTATCCCAAGTACTGAGATTACAAGTGTGCGCCACCACACCTGGTTTAAGCACATCTTTTTATTCTGATGTTTTGACATCTGGGGCCTTGCTCACACTGGAGGGGCTGCTCCTCTCCTAGGGTGAATTTCTAGGTTATAGGCACCTGGAATGCTCCCTTCAGCAGGAGTGCTCCCTTCATATGCAAACCAGCCAACCTAGGGCGTGTAACATGCATGTGACACCTCCTTTATCAGGCTCTCACACTTGGGCCACCATCTACCTGCCCCCGTCACCCCAGGGCTGGGCATCAGACAAACGGGCAGTCCTCAGATCCCAGAGCCCAGTGCAATTTGCAAACTAGCCAATCCTAAGCCTGAAGCCCTTGCTTGCCTTCCCTACAAAATCCCAATAAAGGCTCCCGCCCTGGTACCTCCCTGCGTAGCCCTGCAGGGCAGAGCAACCTCCTCCTAAGAGCTGTAAGCAACAAATGTCTCCTAAGCTGCTGTCCTTACCAGACCTAAATAATAACAACGCCTGCATCTTCAAGACACCTCCAGCTTCCACTGGAGCCAGAATCGGCACGGCGGCTTCGTCCTTCCCTCCAAGGACTCCTGATAGCTGACACAGTCCCGAGCACACCTCAGGCACAGTTTAAATACTCACCGATGAGCCGGGGATGCGCGGTGGCACACGCTGGTAATCCCAGGACTTGAAGAGGCTGGGACAGGAGGATTGCAGTTTCGAAGACAGCCTCGACAAAGTAGCGAGACTCAGCAACCTAGTGAAACCCTGTTTCAAACTAAAAAATAAAATAGGGCTGAGGGGCGTGGCCCAGAGGTAGAACTCCCCTGAGTTCAATCCCCAGTACAATAAATAAATAAATAAATACATACATACATACATACATACTCATTGATGGATGGAAGGAGGGAGGGATGAATGGACAGGTGGACAGACTGACATGAGGATAAAGTGAAGGGCTGGAGGGAAACATCTATTTGGCTACATGGGTTCCCGACACTTGAGCCTCTCTTTAGCGATTGCTTCCGGGAACTGAATTCTGCATACATCTCGGTTCTACTAATGGCAGACACGGCGGTCAGGCAGGAGCAAGCTGGGGGACAGGGGGGCTTTTCTTCTGGGAAAAACATCTTCTGGCTAACTGTGGCTGTTTTATTTAGGGCCTTATAAAGAGATCATCATGTAAAAGTGTCTCCAGACCCAGTGATGAAAGGGGAAGAGTCCAAAGGAGGCCTCCCGCCCTGCTTCACTCCCTGCCCAGGACCAACCTGCATCTGCAGAGGTGCATTGGGCGCATGCGCATCCCGCACGCTCTGCCCGGTCACGTGAGGATCGAGCTGCAGAACGTATATGTGCGGGCATGCGTGCGTGTGTGTGTGTGTGTACGTGCGCGCGCGCTTTCCATCTTTGCTCTTTAAAATACATCAGTCTGCTCTGCTTGGCAATAACCATTTTTCCCTGCTGACGGGGCCCTTGGGCGTCGTTCTCAGCATCCCTGTTTCATCCTGTTCTGAGATGAGCAGAGGAGGCAGGCGCCGGAGTCTGGGAAGCGCTCAAGGAGGCGGAGGATCCCCCGCGTCCGCCCTCTGATGATGCTCACTTGTTTTCTCAGTTCTCCACAGAGAATGACTCCCCGAAGGCCAGTCGTCCCCCAGGCCCAAGATGGAAAGACAGGAAGCATCCAGCCGCAGGGAACAGACAGCCTGGCGAGGGAACCCGGGGGACTGCCGATGTAAGGCCATTCACCCAGAACAGAACCAGCTTATGGTTTATGATAGGCATTATCCCAGTGAAGTTATTAAACCAAACTCCCCTTCTCTCTCAAAAGTGTCCTGGTTTGAGTGCTACATTACCCAGCCCTCTCGGCATCAGGGGGTTTTGCAAATGGGAAAGAAAGCTTGAGTTGGGGGAGGCTCCAAGCAGGAGAGGCCGGTTGCTTTCTTTGTACAAATCAGAGTTTCAGCCTTGACAGACATGCTGGGGAAGGTCTGGAGGCAGCAGACTGCACTGCGGACGGACGGCAGGGACGGCAGGGACGTCGCTGCAGGGAGCTGAGCCTGACCCGGGGCCCTCATGGGATCTTTAGGAGTTCCCTGGCACCCACGCATGCGGGCTCACCGGCCTCCACCTGGCTCACATGCCTGCTCGCTGCCCCCCCATCTGGAAAGAGAGGCCGGAGACAGCCCTTCTGTCCCCTTGCTGAAGTCTTGGGCTGGAGTACCCAGTCTAGGAAAGGTAGGTGCTGAGCAGAAAGAGTTCTGATTTGTCCCCAAATGGGCTACAGGAGATGGAGACACCCCCTCCAACTCTGCCTTCAGAGCATACCTGTGCCACCGTGGTACACAGCACACCCCCGGAGTTGCTGTGGGCTCCCTGAACAACTCCCCTCTTGTCTTTTTTTTTTTTTTTTTCTTTCCTTCCTAGTCCAGATCTTGTTTCTGTCAAGATGAACTATGTATCTGTGCTGCCTGAAATGTCGTGGACCGCGCGCAAAACCAAGACCGACCCACGCACCAGAAATAATAACCCTTTGATGAGGCTCACACTCAAACCCCCAAATCTTTAGCGGCTGTCAGCGATGCCCTTTCTTTTTCCAGCACTGAACTGGCTGTGAAGTATGTAACCCAAAAGGCAATGACAGGCAGTCCCTCACCCCCACCCCCTTCTGCCCCCAGAGGCTGTCAGATCATTCCACGATTGAGCTAAGAGAACCTGTGGGCACGAGACCCTTCACCAGAGAGGAGGGCAAAGACTTACAAGATAGAAGCAGGCGGACAGTTCACCGTGCGGCCTCACATTAAGTTTAATCAAGCTCTAAAATGCTCCAAAGTGTCCAGTGTTGAAGGAATCTCTGCTTGTTTTGTGAACTGAAACTTCAAAGCTATTTTTTTTTTTTTTATGTAAAGATTAGCCATCATGCAAAACTTACTGGTCAAGCAGTTAATAAAAATACACATACCCCCTTGAAGGGTTTTGCACATTTCAGTCCTTGCATGTAACAAAGCAACGACAACCTACACAGTCCTGAGAGAAACCCCTTTGCTTCAAGAAGGCGGCAGTCCTGGCTCCTCGGGCTCATGTGTTGTAAATTCTGGAAGCTCGTTTAGCCGCAGTTTGAGCATCGGGTTCTTCCTCTTCCTCTTCCTCGGTGCGCTTGTGTTTTAAAAACAAGTCAGACTTTAAGAAGCGGCTGTAGCTGTCGTACTTCATGAGATTGAAGATCTGAGGAGGAATGAAAGAGTCTGAAGGCTGTGGCTAATCCAGGCCATGAATCATCCCATCAAATATTTATTAAATGCCTACCACATGCCAAATGATGCAAAAAATGTACAAAGAACACACAAAGAAGCTAAAGTAAGGCACGCGTGAGACAAGGCGCGTTTCCTGGGTGTTCTGGGTCACTTTGCAATAATTTCAATGGAATATATAGCTTAGAGAGTCACACAAACAGATATATCTTTATTTTCCATGGAAGTCTAGATCCACGCTGCACTGATTCATACCCTTGTATCAAAAGATTCTCTAAAGCCGGGCATGATTACACAACTGTAATCCCAGTATGTAGGAGGCTGAGATGGGAGTCTCACGGGTTTGAGGTCAGCCTCTGCAACTTAGCAAGACCCTCAGCAACTTAGTGAGATGCTGTTTCAAAAATAAAATAAGGCTAGGGGGTGTGGTTAGGAGGTAGAATACCCATGGGTTCAATCCTCAGTGCCACATATACACACAAACAAACAAAAAAGTTCTTAAAAGCCTGGTGTGGTGGCACATGCCTGAAATCCCAGTATTAGGGAGCCTGAGATAGGAGGATCATAAGTTCCAGGCCAGCCTCAGCAACCTAGCATGACCCTGTTTAAAAAAACAAAAACAAAAACAAGAAAACTAGCTGGGCATGGTGGTGCACGCCTGTTATACTGTATTTGGGAGGCTGAGACAGGAAGATCACAGGTTCAAGGGCAGCCTCAGCAAACAGTAAGACTCTCATCAACCTAGTGAGACCCGGTTTCCAAATAAGAAATAAAATCGAACTGGGGGTGTAGCTTGAAGGTAGAATATCTCTGGGTTCAATCCCCCGCACCACAATAAAAATAAAAACTAAAGAGCCGGGGATGGTGGTACATGCCTGTAAATCCCAGCACTTAGGAGACTGAGACAGGAGGACTGCTGGTTCGAGAACAGGCTCAGCTATTTAGTGAAGCCTTCCACAACTTAGTGAGACCCTATTTCAAAACTAAAGAATAATATATAGGGCTGGGGGTGTAGCTGAGATAGAATGCTCCTGGGTTCAATTCCCAGTACTGCAAAATAAAATAAAACCTAAAAAGAGCTAGGGGTGTCCCTGAGTTCTATCTCCAGTAACAACAACAAAAAAAAATAAAAATAAAAAAAGAGAAAAATTTAAAAAGGTCCTTTAAGAATCTCCACTGTATTTGGATAGATAATACAAGGATCGGTAGAAACCATCTCCAGCATCTCCAGCATGCACTCCCCCCAACCCTACGAACCCGATCTTTCTGAGAAATCCCTTTATTTTTCTCCCTGTTGACATTCAGGACATTCGTGGGCTAAAGAGCCACAGGGTGCACCCACGTGCCTTTCCTTACAGCACAAGCACCGGCTGGACCAAGTGGAAAGTTCCAGAAGTGCCTAGAATGTTGCTCACTGCCAGGCGGGGTTGTCAAGTGGGTGGTAAAATCCTGACATCTTTTAAACCCACCCTCTCTCACCGCACACAAAGGTCTGATGGATTCTGAAGGCTCAGCTCATCTGCTTGGGGGATGGAGGAGCCTCAGGGAAAGTGGAACTTTCAGCCGCCACACCTTCATTTTCCTGAGACGCCATGACTGCAAGGCTCCAGTCACTTTGCAATAAGCAGAGCCCACACCGAGGGAAGATTTATTTAGGATGTTTGGTTTCCTTCCTTCCTTCCTCTCATTCTCTTTCCTTCCTTCCTTTTGCCTGCCTGCCTGCCTTCCTTCCTTCCTTCCTTCCTTCCTTCCTTCCCTCCCTACCTCTCTTCCTTCTTCCTCCCTCCCTCCCTTTCTTTCTTCTTTCTTTTTGTACTAGGGATTGAATCCAGGGGCATTCTACACCCCCAGCCCTCTTTTATTTTGAAACAGGATCTCACTAGGTTGCTGAGGGTCTTGCTAAGTTGCTAAGGCTGGCCTTGAACCTGCGATTCACCTGTCTCACTCAGTCTCTCAAGTACTGAGATTACAGGCATGCACCGCCACACCGGCTTTGTTTGGTTTTCTATAAATGGTCAAACTGGTGCCTTTCTAGTCCTGCCCAAGCTATCTAGAGGAGTTCTCGATTTTGTAGCAATCTTATAACCCTAGATGTGATTTTAATTTGCTGAGGAAATTATTAAAAAAAAAAAAAAATCCTAGCCAGGGGTAAGGCTGCGGATGAGGAATGCCACTCTCCCTTCATGACCTCCTGCACATGCCCTAAGCAGGTGTCATCGCCACCCACCACCTGCGTTACCCAGCTCCGCCAGGCACAAGGGCCCCAGAGGGGACTTTTGATGCCCACCTGTTCAAAGCCCGGAACGGA
This sequence comes from Graphiurus murinus, assembly GCA_004027655.1. Classification (NCBI taxonomy): domain Eukaryota; kingdom Metazoa; phylum Chordata; class Mammalia; order Rodentia; family Gliridae; genus Graphiurus; species Graphiurus murinus. The sequence goes on from PVLC010003614.1 coordinate 58,196, forward strand.
TGCTCCAGTGTGACTCACGGAACCAGCTCTGTGAGGCCCCTCCTGGCACGAAGCCCACACCCCCTCCCACCCCCGTCCCCAGCAAATGGGACCCACCACTCGAGCAGGATGCGGTGTGACCCTAGACTGGTCTGAAGTCTTCGTGTGTGGGAGAGGAACATCCTGTTTGCCTGTCGTGGCGCTGAGGCCCAGGCTTCAAAGGAGAGAAGAAAAGGGCTGTGCTGGAGGCACCCAGGGCCGGAGGTGGGGAGGGAGGCGGCTGCTTGGGCTGACAGCCATGCTGGGAGATCCCAAGAGACCGCAGGCTCCCCTCCCCATGCCGCCTCCGCTGCCGCCAGGACCAGCTGTGAACTATTTAACAAGAGCTGAGGGGCCACTCCCTGCCTCAGCAGGTGTGAAATGTCCCTGCAGCCCAGAAGTCCTTCAGCCTGGGGCCTCCTGCCCCAGGGCCGCGCCACCTCCAGGGCCACAGAGTCAGGGGAGGCTGCTGCAGCCATCGGGCGCAGAGAGACTTTAGAAAGGAAAGGATGTGACTGCCTCCAGCCTCATCCTCCCATCTGTGAGCCGCCTGATGGCTCCACATGGGGTCCAGAGGCCAGCACCCACTGCCACCCACAGAGGGCCTCCCGGGCACGGGCTGGGAGCGCGCGCCAGCAAGAGCGCCTCAAGGACGGCCCTCAGCAAGATGGCGGGAGGGTGCAGGACGCTCCGACAGATCTCTCCTGAGAAAGTGGCCAGAGGCTGTGCACCCAGCTACTGACCACTGTACCCTTATTTATCGTGGGGCAAATGGCCATGATGGGGTCTGATAAATGTCTACCGTGAGTTGCTAGAAATTGCCAGGTGTGCAGGGCAGAGGGCAAGAACCAGGCCAGGGCAGAGATGTGACCAGGCGCCAGGCAGTGGACAGAGCCATCTCTCAGGGAATCCATGACGCCCCATCGTGGAATCCATGATGCACCCTGATCTTTTTTTTTTCTTTTCAATACTGGAGATTGAACCTGGGGCATTCTGCCTCCAAGCTACACCCCCAGCCCTATTTTTTAATCCTTTATTTTGAAACAGGGTTTCACTAAGTTGTAGAGGGCCTTACTAAAGTAGCTGAGGCTGGCTACGAACCTGCAATCCTCTTGTCTCAGGCTCCCAAGTACTAGGATTACAAGTGTGTGCCACCATGCCAGGTCATCCTGATTTTACAGAAGAGGAAACGGGGCTTGGAGCAAGATACTTTCCCTGATAGTGAGTGTACTGGTCAGCTCTGGCCACCATGACCAGAACCACAGATACACATTTACTCCTAGTTCCAGGGGGCTGGAATTCTGACGTCCAGGCGCTGGCAGGCCTGGGTTTTCTGGGCCTCTCTGCCTAGCTTGAAGATGGCTATCTTCTCTTCCCTGCGTCCTCCCCGGTCACCCTTCTGAGCAGGCCTGTGTCCTAATCGCCTCTTCTTATAAGGACACCAGTCAGATTGGATTAGGGCCACCCCAGTGACCTCATTTAACTTAATTACACCCTTTTAAGGCCTTATCTCCAAATATAGTCACTTTCTGAAGTAGTGGGGGTTATGAGCTGGGGGCAGTGCACAATTCAGCCCATCAGAGAGCAAGGGATAGGTGGGATGTAAGCCCTGCAGGCTGGTTCTCGGGCCCATATTCCTAACCACTAGGGCACACTGCCACTCGCGTGCCAGGACATTAAAAAGGAGGCCTGCAAAGGGTGGAAAACCATCCTGGATGTTAAATGACTGACTATTCAATATCAAAAGTGCACTCAAAGCCAGGCATGGTGGTGCACACCTGAATCCCAGTACTTGGGAGACGGAGATGGGAGGATCACAAATTCAAGGGGAGCCTTAACAAGTTAGGGAGAACCCCAGAAACTTAGCGAGACCCTGTTTCAAAACAAAAAACAAGGGGGAGTGCTAGGGGTATAGCTCAGAAATTGAATAACCCTGGGCTCAATCCCCAGTACCCCTTTCCCCCCCCAAAAGTACACTCAATCTAAAAACAATGATCCTAAGTATGTTCTAGAATGTTGTCTGTGTAAGAGGGAAATAAATATCCCTAGGTCTGTAGTGGGTTAACTAGTGTTCCTCCCCACTTGTGTCCACCAGGAACCTCAAAATCACTTTATGTGGAAATAGGGTTAGTTAAGGATGTGGAGATGAACTCATCCTGCGTTTGGGGTGGGCTTCAAACCCAGGACAGGCGTCTTTTACAGAAGAGAACAGGACAGAGCCGAGCATGGTGGCACACGCTTGTAACCCCAGTACTTGGGAGGCTGAGACAGGAGGATCGCCCCAAAGCCAGCTTCAGCAACTTAAAGGACAGGACACAGAGGGAGACAGCGTCTCACTAGGTTCCTGAGGGAGGTGGCCCCGTGCAGACCGGCAGAGATCAGAGTGATGTAGCCACCAGTCAAGGTCACGGAGGCTGGCCGGCAGCCACCAGCCTCCTGGAGGCTAGAGAGAGGCAGGAAGCCTCCTCTCCAGAGCCTGAGACACCTCGACTTCAGGTGCTCCTGACCTGAGAGGGAAGCCGCTGCTGTTTTAAGTCCTGGGGTCCTCCCTCCTCGCTCACTCTCAAGCACAGAAAGCGAGCTGGCCCTCGGGGTCTCAGACAGTTCTACAAAACCAGGCCTGTGAGTGGAGGGCTGGCGTCGCCGGGGCAGACCGTGAGCGTGCCGGCACCTGCACAGGTGAGAACCCTTGAGCTGGCCGCAGGGAAGAGAAGGAAGCAGAAGCCAAACAGCTTGAGGGGCTGGGGAGGCAGGCGGAAGGCACTGGAGCGCAGCAGAAGCAGATGTAATGGGTCCCAGAGACGGGAGCTGACGGAGCAGGAACTCGAGTTGGCAGCAGAGTTGCTTTCTGCACTTCCCTCCCTCTCTCTCTTTCTTTTTTCCTTTTGGCCAAGACAGCTGTGGCTTAGCCAGCTTCCAAGTCTCCGCCGCCCCCACATCTGTGAGCCACAGGCTTGGCTGCAAACTGATGGGGGCCACTGCCTTGGGATCCAGGCCCACAGGTGGCTGGAGGTGGGGCTGCTGAGAAGGAGCCTTCTAGCACTGGGGCAGGTCTGCACGTCTTCCAGCACGGGGTCCTTACGCCGCCCCAAGTCCCAGGTAGCGCGGTGACCAACTGGGATTCGCCCTTCCACAAGGAAAAATATCCATGCGGTGCTCCAACCCCGGGCTGCTCCAGCAAAGGCCTCCGCATGGAAGCTTGCTTCTCCAAGCAGAGGAGGAGCTCAGCATTCCATATTCCATTTCTGCCCCCGATTCATGGCATGTGGCACCTAATAAATATTTTAGCGCCTTTCAGAAAACAAGGATGTTATAAGACCTAAGTGCATCTGACGTCTCCCTTTTTTTTCCCTCAAAGCCCTTCACCAGGTTATTTCAATCTACACAAAGAGAAAAAAAATAATCCTTCCATTCCACGATCTAATGGGATTTCATGTCTGCTTCAAGCATTTGACCTAGTTTTTATATAAAAATCACTGGAAGGCGGGCTGCAGGCACCACTGTCTCCGAGTTATGGTTCTAGAAAGTCCCCTCCTCCCTACATGCCTCAGGTGCACAGGCCCGGCACAAACAGGGCTTGCCCAGCCCGAGATGCAGACCACCCTGCCTCTTCTGACACCCAGGGAGGAGACAGGCAGCTAGGGTCAGTCCTCATCAGAGTCACCAGGGTGGGCCACACGGAAGGTTCTGCTGCCCTGGACAGCACTCCTTGCTGGAAGAGATGAAGGACGTTCCAAGGGGGGACCAGAACTCCAGAGAAAGGCTGGACGTGCCTGGAGTCAGACACCCCCCATGGGAGGTGAAAGACGCCCCAGGGCTCGTGGGGACCCGGCGCCCTGCATGTGGGGTGAGCCTTCACTTTCTACGATACTCAAGTTCAAAGCTGGATGACACAACAGGCTCTTCCTTGGCGTGGTGATGGCGTTTTGTTTTTGCCTTTTGCCATCGGAAGGAGAGCGCAGTGCTGTTCCAGCATGGCTCTCCTTTCTCTTCTCTTGCACGCCACTGTAAAGTTGCAAGAAAAACCTGAAAGTATTTCAAATATTGTCCTCCATGCCCCATGTCTGGTAAGGTACGTGGCCACCGTTCCTTCCGTTTGAACAAAAACTACAACGTGCCCTTTCCGGCTCCGCACTCTGGAAAACACTGATTTCTGGGCTTGGTTTGATCTTTGGAGCGCGTGTAACCTGGCACCTGTGAGACAGATGTCCTGAATCCTGGCCCCAGCCTCCATCACAGCCCAAGAAGAGACCGTGGTCATGCAGGGAACTCAGGCCAAGGTTCTGTTTGGAGAAACGAGGGGCTGGGGGAAATGGTCCCCCAAACGACTCCTGTAGACTAGGCAGCCCCTCTCCTACCCCCCCCCCCTTTCCAGCTACTCCACCCTTTCTTACTGATGTTGATAGGGAGGTGTTTCTTAGCCCTTGGAGTCTAGAGAAATTCAGAAAAACAACAATGCTCACGAGGCCCCATGCACAGTCCGTCCTCTATGAAGGATGTGGCCGGGAGTACTGACATCTCATGGGAGTCTTCTACGTGTGTTTTTCAGCCCCTGAGGGTGAGGACTTCCTCTTGAGAGGACACAGCCATCTGCCCCTGGCCTTCCCTGGCTAGACTCAGCACTAGCCCCAAAGCCCGGTGGGGGCATCCTGGACGTATATCAGATCTGCCTTAAGTGGAGGAATGGGGTCTCTAAAGTATATTCGAGAAGAAAGGGCACCCCACTCCACTCCCTCCAAACCAGGGCCTTCTCTGACATGGGCCCAGGAGGCAAGGATCTGGAACTGCCATTGGCAATGATCCAGGCCCTCCTATCTTCACAAATCTCTGTGCTCCATCGGGAACAGACCCTGTGGAGTGGTGGAATTCACACCAGAAGCCTCAGAGCAAGAAAGTCACATAAGAGCAGGGCGCAGTGGTGCACACATGTAATCCTAGTGCTTGGGAAGCTGAAACAGGAGGATCACAGGCTCAAGGACAGCCGCAGCAACTTAGCAAGACCATTTCAAAACAGTGGGGGAGCCAGGCATGGCGGCACGTGCTTGTAATCCTAATACTTGGGAGGCTGAGATAGGAAGATCACAGGTTCGAGGACAGCCTCAGCAAGTAGTGAGTCTCTCATCAACCTAGTGAGATCCTGTTTCCAAATAAGAAATAAAATTGGGCTGGAGGTATAGCTCGAAGGTAGAATGCCTCTGAGTTCAAGCCCCAGTACCACAAAAACCTGGGGAGCTGGAGGTATAACTTGGAGACAGAAAGGTAGAATGTCCCTGGGTTCCCAAAAAAGGGGTTTGGGGTGTAGCTCAGAGGTGGAATGCTGCTTGGTTCAATTCCCAGTACCAAAAAAAAAAAAAAAAAACTCAGGACAATCTGACACTGGTAGAATTGCTGAAAGCTGCTAAGTTGGTGCTGAGAAATTTGGTGGAGCAGAATTTCGTTCCCCATCTTTCCCACAGCACAATCTTGAGTGAGAGCGAACTTCGAAGTGGGCCAATCCTAAATGTTCCTAAATGTTTGGAGAGGATGCAGCAGGGCAGACAACTTAATGGATTCCCCACCAAAGAGAAGAGGGGAAGAGCTGAGATCTGGGGGTTTAACTTTCAATTCCTTGTAATCTTTCTGGATTACATGAACTTTTTTCCTTTACTTTAACAATGACCATGTGCCAACGCAACGCTTCAAACTGATTTTCAGAATCGGTTTGTTCAGAAGCCGGAGCGACCGCGAGAGGAAGATTTGCCCACGTCGTTGTGGCCAGCGCTGGCCTGGCTGGCTCCTGGGCTGGCTTCGTCCGTCCTCCGTGGAGCTGCCAGCCACTCAGGTCAGCAGGACGCGTGTGGCAGGGCCAGCAGAAGCCAATGCTGTCATTTCTCTTACAAAGCAAAGCATGCTTGTCCGGCCGCGCCCCACATGGCCGACTCCCGGTGTGAGAGAGACGGAAACACCGGGAACCAGCCAGGGCTGGAGGTAAAGGGAGCCTGGCTGAGGCAGGAGGACGAGGGCGGGTCACCAGGTGCCAGAGGCTATACTGGCACGGAAAAATGGTGGTGTAGATGAGAGGGAAAATAAGAACTCAAAGGCGGGAAAAAACACTTCCAAGGACCCCGGCTTCATGTGGAGAACGGCTCTCATGAGGCCCACGCTGCTATAGGCAGGGTCCAGCCGACCCAGAGGCCCTGGCTGGGCTGCCCCATCAGGCACAGACCGAGGCCCGGGCCCAGCGGGCTCCCCTCCAGAGAGCTGTCTCCTCTGCACGCCCAGGTGCCCGGCCGCCTTCCACAGACCACCTGGCAGCGGAATGAGGCACACACACAAGAGCATGGTAAACTGGGAAGGGGGTCAGTCTTGGTGGTTTTCCCAAAACTGGCCAAGGTCTCTTTGCTGTTTTCAGGTAAGGGTAAAGAACGGGAACTCTCCTGTGGTGTGGAAGCCCCATTAAGCCAGGGCTCCTCGACCTCGGTACTACCCACATTCTGGACCAGATAATCCTGTGTCATGGGGGTGGGTGGCATCCTGTGCAGTGTAGGGTGTTTCGAAGTGGCCCTGGTCCCTGCCTGCCAGATGCCAGTAGCCCCTGTTCCCCATTTATGGCAAGTATGTTCCAAGTATGTTTCCAGACACTGGCCTAGGTCTGCAAAATTGCTCCCATTAAGAACCAGACATTCAGCCAGGTGCGGTGGCGCACGCCTGTAATCCCAGTACTTGGGAAGCAGAGACAGGAGGATCACAGGTTCAAGAACAGCCTCAGCAACTTAGCTAGACTCTCAGCAACCTAGTGAGGGACCCTATGTCCAAACAAAAAGATAAAAAGGGCTGGGGGTGTAGCTCAGAGGTAGAGTGCCCCTGGGTTCAATCCCCAGTACCACAAAAAAAAAAAAAAAAAAAAGGAACCAGACCCTCATCTAAAGTTCAGCCTCCTGTTAGATTGTGCGGACACGAGGGCCCCTTGCAGAGTGCTGGCTGCGTGCCAGGCACGGCACTAAACACCTCATAGATGGGACTGCACTGCGCCTTACAGTGCCCCCCATTTCACGAAGGAGGAAACCAAGGCACTGAGAGGGGACACGTCTTCCCCAGGTCACACGGCCACTAAATTCTAAAGTCGAAGAAGTTGGAGGAGAGGGTCAGATCTAAGGCAATAAGGTTGTAGCTTTTCAGACTGGGGTTTTGAACATTTCTAGACTGCTTTGCAGCAGAGCTGCGTTTGCCAAGGAGCAACAGATCATACACAGGGCCACGGAGGCCAAGGAAGAAACAGCGCCTTCCAGGGCCAGATGAGGCAGGACCGGGCTACGAGCCACCACTTCCCTCTCCTGGTGGCCAGAGCCAACCTAAGACTAGTGCTCATGATGGTGAATCTGAGTTCAGTGTCCAGGAAGCCGTGGGCTGGGCTGGGCTGGGGAGGAGGGCTGGGGCTGAGGCCGTCTAGATCAAACGATGAGGCACGGTCAGGAGGCCAAGGCTCACGGTGGACTCTCGAGAAACAGGAATGACTGCACCCAGTCATCTGCACGCTCCTGCCTGGCTGGTGAGGTCAGGGCCGCCAGAGGTGGGCAGCAGAGCCCGGGGGCGCAGCGTGCAAGAGAACCCCAAACTGCCCCATCCTATAAATACCCACCACTCGAAATCGCCACAGTTGCTGGGCACGGGGGTACACGCTTGTAATTGCAGTACTTGGGAGGCTGAGACTGGAGGATTGCAAGGTCTGGCAACTTATCAAGGCCCTCTGAAACTTAGTGAGACCCTGCTTCAAAATAAAATAGGGCTGGGGGTGTAGCTCAGAGGTAGAATCCCTCTGGGTTCAATCCCCAGAACCACGAAAAGAAACAAAACAAAATCCCCACAATTAAACTGGTGCCACAGGCCCAGGGCCTGACCCAGCCAGTCCCTCCCAGCTCTGCTTCCTCCCAATTCCCAGCACAGTCCCCGGCACACAGTAGGACCTCAGTTAATATTGATAGTGTAAAAGAATGAAAGAAAGAACAAATCCACAAACCAGTAAACTAACCCAAACTGAGACAGACCTCCCAGTAGTGGATTTTAAAATACAATGAAAGACCGTGTCAGGAATTGCAATGCAATGCATTGAAGAAACCACTCTGCGTAAGGCAGCTCTGCACAAAATCATGCAGAGCAGCCTCTGACCCAGGCTACAGTACCAAGAAGATGCCCGCAGCACACCTTCCTCCTCTACTAGCTCTGCCGGCCAGCGCCGTGCAGGGTGCACAATCGGGCCATGTCTGCGAATTAAATCAGAGCACCATTTCTCTCCTTCCATGAATTTTCCAGGTAGTGAAGTTTTAAGCCCCCAAACTTCTCTTAAGGCCAGGTGTGAGGATACACACTTGTAATCCCAGTACTTGGGAGGCTGAGACAGGAGGATCGCAGGTTCACAGCTAGCCTCAGCTTCTTAGTGAGGCCCCCCACAACTTAGTGAGACCCTGTCTCAAAATAAGGAATAAAAACTAGATCCCCAGTACTGAAAAACAAAAACCTTCTCTTAAGATGTTGCTGTTGATGAAATGTGTAACATATTTCACATAACACAATTTACCTTTTTTTTCCATTTGGTACTGTGGATTGAACCCAGGGGCATTCTAACTTCAAGCTACACCCCTCAGACCCTTTTATTTTTTGTTTGGAAACAGGGTCTCACTAGGTTGCTGAGAGTCTCACTAAGTTGCTGAGGCTGATCTCAAACCTGTGATCCTCCTGCCTCAGCCTCCCAAGTACTAGGATTGCAGGCATGCATCACCACACTCAGCTACAATTTAACTTCTGCTTGATGGTTTGAAGTCACTAGGGTCACTGATGATGTCTCTGCTGTAGTACAGAGAGGTCACAGTGTGGTGTGTGGCAATGTGGCCCCCACATCCTCTGGCTCCAAATCACTGTGCTGTGGTTTTGTGTTTAGTATCATTTTCTGTCCCTGTCCCCCCACCCCCACCCCAAATGTTAGTTACCGATTTTATGGGTGTGAGTGGCTACTGGGGATTGAACCCAGGGGCCTTCTACCGCTGAGCCAAGCCCCAGTTGTGTTGAAACAGGGTTTCACTAAGTGGCTGAGGGTCTCCTTAAGTTGCTAGGGCCATCCTTGAACCTTCGATCTTCCTGTCTCAGCCTCCCGAGTACTGGGATTACAGGTGCACTCCACCACCCCTGGCTTCTAGTTTTAGCTCATTGCTGCAGGTCATTCCACAGCCTCTGCTAGTATTGAAAGTCTGCTCTGAACTGGAAAACAGAGACTGTCAGAACTTTGTGTAAACCAAGAGTTACCAGGACCTAAATGAAAAGCCTCCTTTAAATCGAATGCACAGACATGAGGTCTAACCTGAGGCCTGGAGAGGACTGTCCTGCCCTGGTGAGTGCTGCCCCACCTGCAGCCCCCGAGCGGCGGAGCACTGTGCCGTGCTGAGAAGCGGGCTCACCCGGGGGCTTTCCTGGCAAGGGGGCTGAAGCCGCAGAGAGCAGCCTGTGGAGCCAGGCGGTGCTCAGGGACACAGAGGCCACGGAGGAGACTGTTTAAGGTTATGTGCAATCTCGTGGTCCCAATCACCACCCCTCAGCTTTAATCGCCTTTGCTCAGGAAATCAGGACCCTCACGAGGGCCTTCGTGAAATAGAACCCAGGGCCCTCCACAAGGTCTTGCTGTGAATCAGCTCACATTCCAAATCCACCTTCCCTCTGCACCCGGGGGTCCCACATGGATTAAACCAACCACAGAATGAAGATATTCAGAAAAACCAAAACTGCTCATGTACCGAGCATGTACAGACTTTTCTTTCTTGCCATCATTCCCTAAAATATACAGTACTATAACTTTTATAGCATGTACATTGTATTAGGTATTATTTTTTTAGTCTCAATTTTTTTGTTGGGGGGTTGGGGTGCGGGTACTGGGGATTAAACCCAGAGTCATTCTACCTCTGAGCTACAATCCCAGACCTTTTTTAAATTTTGAAACAAGGTCTCTCTAAGTTGCTGAGGGTTTTGCTGAATTGCTGGGGCTGGCCTCAAACCTGCAATTATCCTGTCTCAGCCTTCCAAGTACTGGGGGGAGGGATTCAGGTGTGTGCCACCACACCCAGCTTTGCATTAGGTACTATAAGTCATCTTGATTTAAAGCATACAGGAGCATTGTGCAGGTTATATGTTATATTCAAATACATCATCTGCTCTAAGAGTCTTGAGTGCATGGAGTTTGGTACCCCAGGGGGGTCCTAAAGCCAATCCCTGTGGCAGACACTGAGGGATGAGACAACTGAACCTTATTCTCACCCACATATGTCTCGGGAGGATAGTTAGTGCCTCTTTCTCCTTCTCAGATGAGCAGTTTTTAACAACAAGGTATAAAAGTACTTTCTTTACATTCAATAGTTTTTTGTGTGGTTTTTGTTTTGGTGGTACTAGAGATTGAACCCAAGGGGATTCTCCCTCCAAACTATACTCCCAGCCCTTTTTATTATTATTATTTTGTTTGAAACAGGGTCTCACTAGGTTGTTGAGAGACTAAGTAGCTGAGGCTGGCTGTGAACCTACGGCTGGCTGTGAACCTCTCAGCCTCCCAAGTATTGGATTACAGGCATGTGCCACCCACCATGCCTGGCTCTCTACATTCAATAATTTGAACCACACTATACCAATTTGTTATTTGTGTATTTATTGAAAAAAGAAAAAAGATGGAAAGTCTATAGATCAAATGTTACTTAGTAGTTATCTCCAGGTATGGAACCATGAGGGGGTTTTCCCTTTATTTTGGTTTCCAGTAGATAAAAGGTGTTTGTTTGTTGGTTGGTTGGTAGTGAAGACTGAACTCAGCGGTGTTCTCCCTCCAAGCTACACCTCTAGCCCTTGTTATTTTTTTCCTTTTGAAATAGGATCTTGTGCCGGGTGTGGTGGTGCACGCTTATAATCCCAGTACTTGGGAGGCTGAGACAGGAGGATCACAGGTTCGTGGCCAGCCTCAGCTACTTAGTGAGGCCCTTTACAACTTAGGGAGACCCTGTTTCAAAATAAAGAATAAAAATAGGACTGAGGGTGTAGCTTAGAGCTAGAATTCCCCTGGGTTTGATCCCCAGTATCTCAAAAAAGAAAGAAAAAGAAATAGGATCTCGCTAAGTTGCTGAGGCTAGCCTTGAACCTGAGATCTTCCTGTCTCAGCCTCCCAAGTATTGGGATTACAGGTGTATGCCACCACACCTGGCTGTATATTTGTTTTCTCTCTGATCATGGGCAAAGATACTCTGGGCTCTGTGTATACAATAGGTAATCATAAAAAGGCCAACTGACACACACAGCCCATGGTTTTCAAGGTGCAGCCCCAGACCTGCAGCCCTGGCACCTCCTGGGAGTTCCTTAGGGACAGTCCTGGCCTTCCTGAGAGCTACAGAACTGAACAGTCAACCCTGGGGTTAGGCAGCCCTGTTTTAACACGCCCTCCAGGGGATGCTGGGTTTGCTCGACTCTGAGGACTGCAAAAGTAAGCAGAAAGCTGGTCTCCCCCTGTGCTGCCTAGCAAGGCCTTTGCTGCCTCAATAAGGAACAGGCAGCAGAAGTTTGAAATTTTCCTGTATGCCGCTGTCTACAGATGGATATACCATTTCAGAATGAGAAAGCACACCATGAAGAGTCACAACTGAGCCGGGCGTGGTGGCGCACGCTTGTAATCCCAGCATTTGGGAGGCTGAGACCGGAGGATCCAGGCTCGCGGCCAGCCTCAGCTACCTAGTGAGGCACTCTGCAACTTAGTGAGACCCTGTTTCAAAATAAAGAATAAAAAATAGGGCTGGGGGTATAGCTCGGAAGTAGAATGCCCGAGTTCAATTCCCAGTACCTCAAAAAAAGAAAAAAAAAAAAAAAAAAAGAGTCACAACTGTAAATGCATGCCTCATCCTCTGTGCGTATTACCATGTAGTCCTCTTAAGAAAATTTGCCAGAAAACCTAAGGATTACCCTACAGAGGTCCATTTCTGTACCTAATTTTTCCTGGGAGAGTGTGTATATTACTGGGGATTGAACTCAGGGGCATTCTACCTTCGAGCTTTACCCCAGCCCTATTTTTTATTCTTTATTTTGAAACAGGGTCTCACTAAGTTGCAGAGGGCCTCACTAAGTAGCTGAGGCTGGCCGAGAACCTACGATCCTCCTGTCTCAGTCTCCCAAGTACTGGGATTACAAGCGTGCGCCACCACGCCCAGCCTGTTTTGAGCAGAATATGCTTCGAATATTAACTCCGTCATTGTAACTCAGGGCCACATTATAAACCAGCTTACTGTGTTGGGCCACCGGCAGCAGGGGAGGCATTTGGATATTTGCACAAAAGCACCTGCGGGTCCCCCGTCACCCGGAGTCCTGGTGCTTGACCCCTCAGCCTGTCCTCACTTCCAGCAGTTAGTTATCACACACTGCCTTTTGAGGGTGGGTTCCTCAAATCACCCAGCCTCCCGTCTTCCCTGAGTGGAGAAGGCAAAGAACACTGCTGGCTTCCACAGTGGGCAAACCAAGAGTAGACGGGCCTGAGGGCACATCCCAGATCAAATCCTGAGCCTGGGCTTCCGGTCCCCACTCGTCCACCCACAGGGCCCCTCAATGCACCTCAGCCTGTCCAGCAGGGCAAGGGTTAAATGTGGGTTTTCAAATGAAGGTGCAGGCAGGGAAGTCAGGTTACCTGGTCCTGGAGCTTCTGGAACATCAGGGGGTGCGGTTCCTCTAGGATCTTTTCATTGAGCCGGGACTGCCCCTCCACGTTGACCTGGGACGAGGCCTTATTGGACAGAAAGGTCATGTAGATCTCCTTGGCCTTTTCCTGCATCTGGAGGAGACAGAGGGGCCTGTCTGTTATCTGCAGGCTCAGCCCTTCCCAGCCTGCTGGAGCTCAGGGGTCCCCTCTGGCTGTGACATCAGAGCTCAGGAGGTCTGAGCAGCCCCGCCCACCCTCCAACCCTCTCCTGCATCTGGGGCCTCATCTCCTGGGACAAAGTCGCTCCGCTACCCATTTGGAAATGACAAGAAGGAATCCTGGCCCAGAAGGAGCAATTAGTACCATTCAGGACCTTCCCAGGAATGCTTCAAATCAAGAGCTCATGGGAGCAGTATTCAGTCCTAAGAAGCACTGATCCACGCTACAATCTGAGTGAACCATGGAAACATCATGCTACATGAAAGAAACTAGACTCAAGAGGACACAGGCTGTACCGAGCCCGTTCCCGTGAAACACGCAGAAGAGAATCCATGGAGACAGAAAGATCAGTTGCCAGGGCCGGGGGAGGAAGGAATAGGCAGGGGCTGCTTGGTGGGTGCAGGGCTTCTGTGGTGGCGGCTGTACAACTTTGTGAACATACACAACGCTACTGCATTGTGCATTCAAAATGTTCTAGATGGTATGATGAGAGCCACCAAAATGGCAAGGAATTTCTTTTCTTTTTTCTTTTTCTTTTCATATATATGTAAGAAAAGCCAGAGGCAGTCTACCTCTGAGCTATACCCCCAACCCTATTTTATTTTTTGAAACACAGTCTTAATAAGGCTGGCCTCACACTGGCATTCCTCTTCTCTCAGTCTCCCAAATACTATAAAATGGTTAAACTTCATGTTACGTATATTTTACCACAATAAAAGAAGTCAAGGACAGGATTGGGGGAGGGTAGTTCAGTGGTAGAGAACATCCTAAATATGCGTGAGGCCTTGGGTTCCATCCCCAGCACCACAATAAAAGAAGTCAAGTAGCCAGGCATGGTGGCGCACGCTTGTAATCCCAGCATTCGGGAGCTGAGACCAGAGGATCCGGGTTTGCGGCCAGCCTCAGCTACCTAGTGAGGCCCTCCGCAACTTAGTGAGACCCGGTTTCAGAATAAAAAATAGGGCTGGGGGTATAGCTCGGAGGTAGAATGCCCCTGAGTTCAATCCCTAGTACCGCAAAAAAAAAAAAAAAAAAAAAAAAGAAGTCAAGTCACACCACGCACACATATCCCCCCTAGTCACCAAGCCCATTAGGCTACTGACGCATGCTAGGTGCGCCCTATTTCCTTAATCCCCCAAACACCTAGCAAAGGGCCACTTCCCTGTTGGCACCACTTCTAATGAGAATGGGGCCAGGAGAGGTGACACACAGGTAGGCTTGGGATTGTCTGGCTCCAAAACCTTTCTGCTGTGCTTGGTCCCCACCTGCAAGGGACACGGCCCTCTCCAGGGTGCGTGGCTGCTCAGCCTTGCAAGTTAGGGTGTGTTTCCCATCGAGTGAGGGGAGGCTGAGAATGAGCAACACAGAGAACACTGCCCGCCTGGAAGTCCCAAGTGCACTCCTGCTGGGAGGCAGGGTCCTAAGTGGGTACTGGCTGCCTCCGAAGCCTTAGACATAGTGGACGGGATGCATTCCAGTTGCATCCAAACCCAACTGGGAACGCCCTCGGGTGGGAAGGAGCCTGGCTTTGCAGTAGGTACTTTGTCTTCCAAGCAGTCGCCTTGTGGCAAGGACGGCTCTGCCAGCACTGGCCCGGAGAGTTCTATTTTCCTTAAGAGAGAAGAGACGTCCCTGCTCCTGCCTCATCTGCAGCAAAGACGGGCTGTCTCCAAATCTCAGATCTAGGACATCGCCTGACCCCACAGAGCCGGGCAGATGAGAAGCACCTCTAAACACAGCCACACAGTTTTGTAGATTTGTAGGGGTAGGGGCCTGCAAAACGGCCTTCCTCGGGGGTTCTGAGCATGCTGCAGAGCTTGGCTTAGGAAACCCCAGACTCTGAAAACCATCTGGTAGGTTAGTTAGGTAGGTCATTGCAGTACTGGGATGGAACCCAGAGCCTCATTCATGCTATGCAAACACTTTGCCACAGAGCTATGTCCCTAGCCCAACCTTCTGGTCTTATGGAAACCACCAAAAGTCTTCCATAACTGGTGCTCGAAAACAGGGGGCAAGAAACTCTTGTGATCTAGAGATGAGACAACAAAAGACCCCATGAGGCTGAAACCTGACCATATCCCCCAGGAAAGCCAGCCTCACCAGCACACGAGGGAGACCGCCGGGTGGGGTCCACACCCATGGCCCTGGTATCTGTCCTTCCTTGACTATCAACATAAAAAAATCAATCAATGTCAAACTCAGAAACACAAGAGCCTGTTAAGATAAATATGGCTATTCCAAGGACAGGTCTGGGGACCATCAGCGAGACCCAGGGGGAACTGCGTGCTTCTCAGAGACACCCTCCTCCACGAAGCCACGAGCCTCCCTCCCACCGCCCCCAATCTGTCGGGAAGGAACATTTTTGGAAAACCACTTCCTGTTTTAAAACAACTTCACAAAAGGAGAATGTCAGCCTGTTGGATTAGTAAACTCCATGCAGAGCTCTCTGGGAAGAAAGCACTTGAAGCCCCCCTTCCTCTGGAACATTCACACACACATGTAAACGCATGTATGCACACATGCACACACGTGTAAACGCACTGCCCGGGTGAGCCCAGGCTCTGAGTGGTTCTGAAAGAGCCTGTGTCTGAGGCGAGGGCCGGCATGGACGGAGGCCAGCAGGTGCGCAAGCCCAGGGTGTCACCCGACCTTCACCCACCAGCCCCCCCTCCCCAGTCTCTGAGAACTGGGTGGGTTCTGGGGCCACCCTGTCGCTGACTTCACATATGCTGAGGAATGGCAGTGCTTATCTGGGGAGAGGAAGCATGACCAAAGAGGGAACCCCTGAGGCCGCCGACCACAAGGCGGTCACGGGAAGGCCTGCTGTCCGGGCCCAGAACCCTGAGCAAAAAAGAAGAACCAGTCATTGGAGCTATCTTGGTCGATTTTTCCAGAGCTTTGTTAACCCTATTCTAGCTGCTGTTAGGATAGGAAGAAAATCCTGGTGGAGCCATGTGTGATGGTGCACACTTGTAATCTCAGTACTTGGGAGGCTCAGATAGGAGGATCACAGGTTCAAGGAAGGCCTCAGCAAGTAGTGAGACTCTCATCAACCTAGTGAGACCCTGTTTCCAAATAAGAAATAAAATTGGGCTGAGGGTGTAGCTCTGGTAGGATGCCTCTGAGTTCAATCCTCAGTACCACACACACACACACAAAAAGAAAACCCTGGTGGGGTGGATTTAAGCTCTGTGAGCTGAAAGGAAGACAGGCTTCTCTTCCACAGCCCAGATACACGTGCCTGGCCAGAGTCCCTGCCTCTCCGAGCAGTCCTCACGTGCCGGCTCCGACCCACCGCAGAAGCCCCTCAGCTGGGGACTGCAGGCGGGGTCCCCACGCCAGGCAGCCCTTCCCTCCAGCGGGCGGAGCTCGGCCATGACGATGCTCTCGGGGGAAGTCAGCCCTCCAGCCCCGCTCCCAGCCAGAGCACACACAGGGGAAGGACGGTCACTTCACACGCAGGTCCTCAGTCGCCCAGCACTCAGAAGGGCACTGCTTCGTGTGTGGGCTCCTCTCTCTCACCCGGGAAACATGTCTGTGCTGTTCCCGCTGGGACAGAACTGGTTTTGACTCCACATCTCCCATGGCTCATGGCCTCCCCATCCCTGGTGCCTTAGAGAAACACCTCAAAAGAAAGTTGTGCGCCAGTGTCCCCCCACCCTCCGGCCACTCTGTTGGTCTCCGTCCATGCTGTCGGGCTGACGGCCGCTCTCCACATGGCTAAGTGGCTGTCCTGGCCTCTCTCTGGCCCCCGGCCCTGCACACCTCTCCTGCCTCCTTCCTCTTCCTCACTCCCACGAGCCCTCCCTGCAAGAGCCCTACCCTCTCGGGACTGATTCCTCAACGCCTCCCCGTTTCTGTCTATCTTCTTTACTGTCCCTCTGTCCCCTCCCTAAGTTCTAGGGTTCCCCAGAGTCCTGCCATTGGCTGCCAGCCACAACCACGAGCTCTGCCAAGGTTCCAGCCCAACTCTCTTCCCCAGGGAACTGCCCCGGCGTGTGCCGGCTGATCTCCAGCATCAGGGTCCTGCAGACACCTGCACCTTTCACATGGGAGGGCGCGGTCCCCTCCTGGCCCGTGGCCCTGCCGCCTCTCCTCCAGGAAGCCGGGAGCTGTGGCCCCTTCCACTCATGCTCAACAGACACGCTCTCTGCCACCGCTCGCCTGGCTCCTGGGCACACCTCCTGTCAGCCCTGCTCTGAGCCTGTCACTCAATCGGAGGCGGACCATAGAGAGAACATGTAAGAGCACTGAAGGATGGAGCCACCAACTGCATTCACGTTCACTTCGGAAAGAGCAAGGCCAGGAAAAGAGCAAATCAATGATGGGAGAACATTTCTCAGAGCTGGCTCAGGAGTGGAAGGCAGCTGAAGAGGGAGCTGCTGTCGCAGAGAGCAAGAAATAACCAAGGCACCTGTGAGGCCGGGGAGCGGCAGCCAGGGGAAGGAGCAGAGGGCAGCGGAAGAAAGCTGGGCCCCACCCCAGTGCTGAGCAGACAGGGGACGCCCCTCCCTCCAGCAGAATGGAGTTTCCTTCTCTTCTTTATGGTACTGGGGATTGAACCCAGGGGCATTCTACCTCCAAGCTACACCCCCAGCCCTATTTTTTATTCCTTATTTTGAAACAGGGTCTCACTAAGTTGCAGAGGGCCTCACTAAGTAGCTAAGTCTGGCCTTGAACCTGGATCCTCCTGTCTCAGTTTCCCAAGTACTGGGATTACAAAGGTGCACCACCACACCCGGCTTGGAGTTTTCTTTTCTATAGAAATTGACTGAAGAAGGCTCCAGAACAGAGGCATGAAGGAGGGGAAGGGTGGGCTCCAACTGACTGGAAATGATTAAGTGACATTCCAAATAGAGACCCCACGAGCTTCTCCAGTCCAGTTTATGAACATGACTGCCTGGTGGCCCAACATGAAGAGACCACAGGGCCCTTGTCTGGAGAAAACAAAAAATAAAAGCAGAACACTTTAAATAGAAGGGCCTGAAGATAAAGTTAAAAATCTCCAAAAGAAAAATAGGAGCTAAAAGCCAAAGGGATAAAAAGACAGGAGGAAAATAAAAAATAAAATTAAAGGCTCGAATCAGGGGTTAGGGACTATTGTTGGACCAGAGACCAGAGCAGAGTCGTGGTGGCACTGGCTTTAGTCTCAGCTACTTGGGAGGCTTAAGCAGGAGGACACTTGAGCCCAGGAGTTCAAGACCAGCCTGATCAGCAGAGAAGACCCCATGAAAGAAAGGAGACCAGATAAAAATGGAAGGGAAAAAGTTAAACGTGTGTGTGTGTGTGTGTGTGTGTGTGTGTGTGAACACTATAAATTTCCAGACTGCAAGGCTCCATAAAGTTCCACACAATGAATAAACTTCACCCCCTCTGCAGTTCCTGATTGTATGGTTTCAGAATATTGGTAATGAAAAAAAAAAAAAAGATTCTATACTTTTCCAGAGAGAAAAAAAAAAAAGCAAAGCAAAAGAAAATATTTTACATTTAAACACTGATCCTTAAAAGAGGAGGACAATATCTTTAAAATTCTACACTCTTTTTTTTTGGGTACTAGAGACTGAACCCAGGGGCATTCTGTCTCCAAGCTACACTCCTAGCCCTTTTTTTTTTTTTTTGAAACAGAGTCTTGCTAGGTTGCTGAAGGTCTCACTAAGTTGCTGAAGCTGTCCTCGAACCTGCGCTCCTCCTGTCTCAGCCTCCCAAGTACTGGGTGCACCACTGCACCTAGCTATAATCCTACACTTGATCTTAAAAAGCCTAGAAGTAACTGTGTCTTCAAAATTCTTAGTGAGTTTCAGCCTAGAATTCCTCCACATTATCAGTGAAGTGGAAGCAAAGGGAAAAACTAGCATGTTCACTCCAGATGTCTTAACACCTGCCCGGCCGTTCCCCCCCTCAGCTGCCGCTGGCCGTGCTGTGCCAAAATGAAGGACAGACTCGGCAGAGGAGGATCTAGACTCGGGCAAGGGATGCCCCTCTGCCGGTGGTGGCGAAGAAGTGCCAGGGATGACCTGGTAGCGGCACGTCAGAGGGGTCCAGGAGGGCAGTCCCCAGGGAAAGCCAGACTGCAGAGATCAGACCTCGAGTCCTTGCAACACTATGTGGAGGGGCCTTTTAAAGGGCTACTGGGGAAGCCAGAAACTGGAAGGGCAAAGAATGGCCTAGGAAGAAAACTGTAATAGTAGCAACCTCTTAGGCACAGTGGGAAATAATAAGCAATACATTTTATTATTATTATTATTTTTTTGGTAGTGGTTGTGGTACTAGCAGTTGAATCCAGAGCATTCTACCTCTGAGCTACATCCCCATCCCGTTTTATTTTTTATTTTGAAACAGGGTCTCACTAAGTTGCAGAAAACCTCACTAAGTTGCTAAGGCTAGCCACGGACCTGTGATCCTCCTGTCTCCACCTCCCAAGTACTGGGATTACAGGCATGTGCCACCATGCTGGCTGTTAATAAATTCTTTACAAAATTCAGTATAAAAATACACTGGAATGAGATAGGAGCTCATCTCTCAAGTCCATGCTGCGGCTGGGACTTCAGGGCCAGGGGTGAGCCCTGCCTAGTGAGTCCCACACGGAGGAAGCAGAAGTGCACTGGGTGCCAGGCATGGTTGTAGGTACTCAGATTCCATAGGAAGGAGGTGGACAAAGCCACATGACAGAGAAGGACAGAGAATACAGAAGATGAATCAGTAAAATATACAACTTAAGCTGGGCGAGGAGGCAAGATATTCAAAGTTGGTGCATGCTGGATAATTCACGTAGAAGAGTGCAAAGCCAACCCCACGAGGTTCTCTTTAAAACGACCCAGGCACAACTAAGATTTGCATCAACCCCACAGCTGTCCAGTTGACTATAGAGGGAGATAACCCCTCCCCAGGACTCCCCGCTGGGCCGATGTGATAAGTCTGATTGTGAAATTCAGTTAGGCGACTTCTCTGGGCCTGCATCCTCCCCCAGTTCTGAAAATAAATAGCAGAGCTGACCCCCTGGTTTTACTTCCCATGCAGCAAGATCCATGAGAGACGGCCCAGACAGCGAGCCGGGCGGCCTCAGTGAGCGGCTGCTTGGCCTCTCAGAACGTATCCCTGCAGTTTATTTTTATTTTTATTTTTTGGTGGCACTGAGAATTGAACCCAGAGGCATTCTACCTCCAAGTTACATTCCTAGACCAATTTTTTTTTTCATTTCTTATTTGGAAACAGGGTCTCCCTAGGTTGCTGAGAGCCTCATGAAATTGCTGAGGCTATCCTTGAACCTGCGACCCTCCAGTCTCAGCCTCCAAAGTACTAGGATTACAAGCATGCACCACCATGCCTGGCTGCAGCCCTACATCTTCATGGGGACAGTCACAAGGCCCAAGGCAATGACCCACACTGGGCCCAGACACCAGTGTCCCAGACAGCTGAAGCAAATGTCAGACACACTCCAGGCATGAAGACACAGGCCCGCTGGAAGTCTTACGGTGGGCACCAGGGATTGGGGCACAGAGAAAGGCTGCCGCATCCTGGATGCTCCCTGTAGGACATGATAAGCAGCGCTGCCCAACGCCGTACCTGCCACACACACCATAACGTCCACCAGGGGCTTTCCAGGACCCTGACATGAGGTCCCCTCCTTGCTAGGACAAGGAGGTTTTCAGGTGGCCCCTAGGTGTGAGCACACTGCCCCCAGCCTCAAGCACAGCACAGGGCCCTTCCCCATTCCCCAGCCCCAGCCCCAGCTCTCAACTCAGGCCTCAGCCTCAAGTCACTTCCCCTCAGGCCCTCGCTGACCACCCACCGCCACCTGCACTCCCTCGGGCCCCACACTTCCCATTTCTACGCCCATCACACTTACACACACTTGTTCCCTAAACAAGTCCATCTAGCGGGTCCCCACAGCCCCAGGTCCCCAGGACTGTTCCTGGAGCCCAAGTCCAAGCGGGTATCCACAAAGATTTGGTGACTTCTGAGCAGACGCCCACAGAGCAGGTGCAGGGGGACGCCTAGGTGACCTCAAGTGCTGGTTTAGGCCCAGCTTTGCCCCAGTGCAGGGGGGACCTCGGCTTCCTTGTCTAGGAGCACCGCACCCCTAACACTCAAGGAAACAGGCAGATGAACGGGCTTCTAACCCTGAGCTCGGCTTTTACGGTGAGGCTGGGCACCTCCACTGCACCGGGGAGATGCACTGAGGGTTGCCTCTGGGCCTGTCCTGGGTGCTGGAGACAAAAAAGACCCATGAGCCCTCCTGCTCTGGAGGACCTCAGGCCTGAATCCTACCTGTCAGGATCCCCCTGCCTGATTGCTCAAGTCCCCCTAAGATTCTTCACCACCCAGGATGCCTTCACCAGAGTCACCCACGGAGGAGAAGATGCCGGAAGAAAGCAAAAGCCAAGGGTCATGCCCCGTGAGGAATGTGTCGGCCAGCCTGGGAAATACAAGCTCAAAGTAAGCCATCTTGGACTCCAGCTTTGCCACCTTTGCGAGGAAGGCAGAGCGGGAAGGCAGCGCTGCTCCATCCTGGGGGAAGCGGGGCTGAGGCTGCAGGAGCCGTTGACTAAGGCCGTGATGTGCATTTTCCAGGCAGTGGTCTGCTCACGAGGGCTGCTGGCCCCCCAGATTCTGGCTTTTGGAGACAGAGCCTCCATAACTGGCAGCCCGCAAGCCACATCTGCCCGTAGAAATGTTTTGTTTGGCGGGGAAGGTTTTAAATTTTTTAAAAATGAGCTCTAACATTTAAAAATCGGATGGTTTTGCATAAGAACCCAAATGTCCCGTTTCTCTAGACAAACAAGCAGCAATTATCTGAAAGAGACAGAAGATATGTGGAAAAAAAAAAAAAAAAAGATACAAGGACTCAGGGATGAAAGCGAACCCCAAGACCTGGATCCTTCCCATCAGTGAGCTGGTGATGACAATGAAGAAATCCAGCAGCCCCAGGCCAAATGAGCAGCCCAGGCCCTGGAGACTGGACGGGCTATCCCCTGTGGGGGCCCAGGCCTCACCCCGCAGCCTCCTCACTCACACCACTTACTGGTCCCCATAGGCATCCAGCCTGCAGCCTCTTCGAAACACATGGACACCAATCATACAAACCCGCCTAGTCCACAGGCCTCCTTCTACAGAAAGGATTAACAGGCTACCTCCAAGGAAGGTATTTAAAGTCTACCTCCAACGAAGAACGCACATCTCCAGGGAGAACAGTCAGAGGCATTGATAGGACGCCCCCCCAACCACAGGACGCTGTACCAAGAGGTTCTGAATAATTGACAATCCATCTGATGAACGCCGGGCTGCTGTTATCACTACACATCTGCTTATCGTTTTACCGTGTCCAAAAATGCCAACCCGGCAAACTCAGGGGAAACAGCCTCATGACTTATTCATGAGGAAGAAAGTCACACACAGAGACAAACTCCAAATGACATAAATTGTTATTTTTACTTTAAATATTGGCCCACTCGAGCAGCTCCATTTGAAAGTGGGTTTACAGCCAGGTATGGTGGTGCACGCCTGTAATCTCGGTACTTGGGAGGCTGAGACAGGAGGATCACAGGTTTGAGGACAGGCTCAGCAAGTAGTGAAACTCTCATCAACCTAGTGAGACCCAAAATAAAAATTAAAAAATAGGGCTGAAGGTATAGCTCAGAGGTAGAATGCTGCTGGGTTCAATCCCCAGTGCCACGAAAATAAATAAATTAATTAAATAAAAGGGTGTTTACTCGCTATTTGTTAAATTATTAACATTTGATCAATACAAGAAACCTAACAGGAAGCTTACATCATCTGCCTGAATCTAACATGAATCCAGCAATTTCAAAATCTTTGGGAGCCGGATGTGGTGGCGCATACTTGTAATCCCAGTACTTGGGAGGCTGAGACAGGAGAATCTCAGATTCATGGCCAGCCTCAGCAACTTAGTGAGGCCCTCTGCAGCTTCGTGAGACCTAGTTTCCAAATAAAGAATTAAAAATAGGGCTGGGGGTATAGCTCGAAGGTAGAATGCCCCTGGGTTCAATCCCCAGTACCAAAAACAAAAAAACAAAACAAAACTTTGGGGCAGGCAGCTGTAACTGGGTAAAGAGAAGGAAAAAGTGATGAAGAAAGTAATTACAAAGTAGAAGGAATACCTGCTTCTTATCTTGCGTTTTCTTAAAATCTTCACACGCCAGCCAGAACAAAACATTTTCTTCACTGAATTCCTTTTTTAAAAATTCCTATGGATAAAAAAAGAAAGAAAGAAATAAATCACACAATATTCTACTTGTTTAAAAAAAAAAAAAAGTTATTCACTTCCTTTGAAGGACTAATACAGCAACACTCAACAGATGAGGAGTTTGAAAAAGCAAAAGGCGTGTTTCATGTTAAAGCTAGAATTTCACACGCACTTGACCTTAATGGCTTTGACGCTGTACTAAAGAGTGAAAATGAGGCAGGAATCTCCTCGCGTTTCTAAGCTGACAATAAATTAACCAAAAAGTAAATTAAAGTGGAAGATGCATTAGTTCCTTCCAGGCGCTGTTTAAACAAAGTACATTCCTCCCAAACCAGGCCTGTTTTGTTTTAAACAAAAGAAAAGAAACATACTGAACATGTCTAAAATACCATGAGGAAGACTATTTTAAGTTGGAGGTGTGTTTTCCTTTGACCTCCGTTGGGAACTTAGCTCACAGCCAGCTGCTCTGCTGTGCGGGACCTCCTCACCCTCTCACAATGCCCACGGTGAGTGGCCTGGGAACCAGGAGCCCTGGCTCGGCCACCACGCCCTCCCAGGGAGCCCCACGGGGACCGAGGGCACCCTGGCCCAACGCTTCAAGACAGAAGTGGCTGAGTCTTGTTCTTGAAATTCACAAGCTGCTCCGGGCTGAATGAGCTATTTCCAAGCGGCCAGGACACTTCTCCGTCTGTCAGCCCTCTTCCGTCCCCGACTGTACTTTGCTAGCTGCTGTCCAGCCTTTATCACTGGCTACAACATGTCCGGAGAATACCCGAGACCCAAAAGATCAAACCTCTGCATCAGGGACCCAGACCACCCCTCCCAGGTGGCCCAGAGCTGGACAGACTCCAGCAATGGGCTCCCATGTCCTCCCACCTAGCCACAGGAAGAGCGCAGGACTGGGACAGACGCAGGCTCCCCAGTGTGGGCCCACAGCTGTCCGTGAGGGCCTCACCAACGCGGCCATGACAGATGAGGAGCTTACTTTCAAACTGGGACGGCGTTAAAGACTGGCCTGTTTCCCCCGCACCCATCTCCCTGTATTGCCTCAATCCCGACGAACAATGAAAAGGGCAAACCCGGAATCTCTTCACGCCTTCTGGGTCCTCCAGCAGGTTCTCCAGGGAGGTGGCCCACTTGGCTGTGCTCTTGAGGCTCTGGTGGCTGCTGCTGGAACTCCCATCACCGTCGTGGATGTCTGCAAGGCAAAGTGCAGGTCCTGGGTACCATCATCTGCACGCAGGGCACGGAAGGATGCTGCCCAGCTGCACTCGCTGGTCCTGGCACCATCACCGTGCCGGCCAGCGTATCTTAAGCTGTGTACAAGGTGCAGACGCGATGGACGGGCTCCAGTACGCACTTCCTCCACGGCGCAGATAGGGAAACTGAGGCTCAGAGTGATGAAGGGGCTTGCTATCTCCTGACACATCCTTCCCTCCTGCCTGTGTCCAAGGGTAGTCCTGGAGTCTCGTCCCTACCCACCTCCCACAGAACGCTGACTCGACAGCAGGGCCACACACACACACACACACACAGACGCTTTCTGGAGTCATAGTTACTGTGCTGTGATGTGACCATCTACAGGCCAGACTCCTGCTAATCTGCAAATTCCTGCGCCTTGTCATCAGGCAGATTCCCCAGATCCTAGCTTGTGGCCTGGCGCTTAAAGGAGAGTGTGGAGCAGGACCAGGGCTCCAGGAGGATGCAAGATCCAAGGAGGGGCCAAAAATTCTCAGGCATCAAGATAAATATCTCAGCCGGATATGGTGGTGCTGGCCTGTAATCCCAATATTTGGGAAGTCAGTACGGGAAGATTGCAGGTTCAAGGACAGCCTCAGCAACTTAGCAAGATCCTATCTGAAAATAAAAAGTAAAAAGGGCTGGGGGTTTAGCTAAGCAGTAGAGTACCCCTGGGTTCAATCCCCAGGAACAAACACACACACACAAATATCTCTAAATGCTACTTTTTTTAAAGAAATCAAGATTAATGCAAAAAAAAATCTATAATAAACAAAATTCCAAGTTTTAAACAAAACAGGACTGTTATCCCTAATTTTCTCCTTTGCCTCAATCTCCACTACAGATCTTTGTTTAAACTTTTAATATTTTGTCCATTATGGATATTTTAAAATTAATTTCAGAGCTGGGTTTGCTGGCAAACACTGGTAATCCCAATACTTGGGAGGCTGAGACAGGAGGATTGCAGTTTTGCAGCCAGCCTTAGTTACTTAGTGAGGCCCTCTGCAACTTAGTGAGACCCTGTTTCAAAATAAAGAATAAAAAATAGAACTGAGGCCGGGCATGGTGGCGCATGCTTGTAATCCCAGCATTTGGGAGGCTGAGAACAGAGGATCCAGGTTCACAGCCAGCCTCAGCTACCTAGTGAGGCACTCCGCAACTTAGCGAGATCCTATTTCAAAATAAAGAATAAAAAATAGGGCTGGGGGTATAGTTTTGCGGTAGAATGCCCATGAGTTCAATTCCCAGTACCACCACCAAAAAAAAAAAATTAATTTTAATCTTTTAAGATACTGTATTAGGCCAGGTATGGTGGTACATGTCTGTAATTCCAGTACTTGGATTCTGAGATAGAAAGATGACAGGTTCGAGGCCAGGCTCAGCAATTTAGTGAGATCCTGAGCAACTTAGTGAGACACTGGTTTAAAATAAAAAATTAAAAGATCTGGGGGTGTAGCTCAGAGGCAGAATGCCCCTGGGTTTGATCCCCAATACCAAAAACAAATTTTATTTTATTTATTTATGTATTTATGCATGTATGTATGTATGTATTTATTTTTGCAGTACTGTGGATTAAACCCAGGGGCATTCTAC
The DNA here is from genome assembly GCA_004027655.1 of Graphiurus murinus. Taxonomy (NCBI): domain Eukaryota; kingdom Metazoa; phylum Chordata; class Mammalia; order Rodentia; family Gliridae; genus Graphiurus; species Graphiurus murinus. The sequence goes on from PVLC010003614.1 coordinate 84,148, forward strand.
CTTCAAGCTACCCCACCAGCCCTATTTTTTATTCTTTATTTTGAAACAGGGTCTCACTAAGTTGCAGAGGGCCTCATTAAGTTGCTGGGGCTGGCCTTGAACCTTCGATCCTCCGGTCTCAGCCTCCCAAGTACCAGGATTACAATCGTGCACCACCACACCCAGCCAAAAAAATAAATAAATAAATAACACACAAAAGACTGTATTAAATACCATTTGTGTTGAGGCCTGCATTTCCTAGCAACCCCCTTATGTTTTACTGCATAGAGTGAATGAGTGATGATTCTGAGTCCACACACCTTCTACCCACTGACTCAAGACACAGCCTCTCCCTCCCTATCTCCTTTCCTCTCTTTCTCCTTCCCCCAACCTCTCTGCAGTGCTGGGGATGGAGCTCAGGACCTTACACACGGTAGACACTCTACCACGGAGCTACATCCCCAGCCCTTAAAACCCTCTGGACCAGCCGGGCGTGGTGGCGCACACTTGTAATCCCAGCATTCGGGAGGCTGAGACCGGAGGATCCGGGTTCTTGGCCAGCCTCAGC
>PVLC010003614.1:84794-95163 GCA_004027655.1 Graphiurus murinus
GGGGGGTGTCTCCAACCAACACACCCTGGTCACATGGCTAACGGAGACTCGGCAGCACAGATTGCCCTCGTCCACAGAGTCTGGAGTCAAGGAAAAACCACTTTCCACAGGCCCCGGTTCAAGCCCCAGGCTGGCCAATTTGAACTCTAAGACCTTGCACAAAATTCCCATATGTATTTAAAGAGAATTCCCAGGTCTCTGGGGTTATCCTAAGGATTCAGAAAGGAAGCACTCATTGTATATTTCATAATGGCTAGTAGAGAGAATTCTAAATGTTGCCAATGCAAAGACATGATAAATGTTTGAGGTGGCGGATCTATCGACCACTCTGATCTGATCACTACACATTGTATATAGGTACTGAAAAGTCACAGGGTGCCCCACGGATACGCACGACTCTTGTGTGTGTCAATGGGGGGGGGGGGCGCATCAGCAACCTGGAAGCATACTTGGTCTCAGCAGACTCTCAAGAAATGTCAGTTCTTTTCTCCCGTTCCCTGAAATAATGACTATCAAATGAACTGTTTTTACAGCTAATCCTTTTTATCCTGTTGGATTATTTTTCAAAACTAGAGACATGTTTCTATAAAGAAAAGTTTGAACCTAGGAGAAAATCAACTTTTAATTAAGAAATCAATAAAGCAAATTACTTTGAAAGGATTAACGAAAAGAGTCTTAGAAATATGAGTTGCTGAAAATAGCTAGGGGACTATGCAGCTGAAAATCCTTTTGTAGAAAATTCGTACCAAAGTTGGTGCAATGGTGCACCCCTGTAATGCCAGTACTGAGACAGCAGGATGGCAGGTTCGAGGTCAGCCTCAGCAACTTAGTGAGAGGTTGTTTCAAAATAAAAAGGACTGGGGAGTGTAGCTCAGAGGCAGAATGTTTTTGGGTTCAATCCTCAGTACCAAAAGGAGGCGGAGGAGGAGGAAGAAAAGGGAGAGCTAGGTGTGGTGGCGCATGCCAGTAATTTCCATACTTGGGAGGCTGAAACAGGAGGATCACAGGTTCCTAGCCAGTCTCAGCAACTTAGTGAGGCCCTCAGCAACTTAGCGAGATCCTATTTCAAAATAAAAAATAAAATAGGAATGGGGGTGTAGCTCAGAAGTAGAATGCCCCTGGGTCCAATCCCCAGTTCCACATTAAAAAAAGGAGGAGGAGGAGGAAGAAAGAAAGAAATTTCATATCAGAACACAATGGAGCTGGGCATGGTGGCCCAAGCCTGTAATCCCATTACGTGGAAGGCTGAGACAAGAGGATCACAGGTTCCAGAATTGCCTCAGCAATGTAGCAAGACTCTCAACAACCTAGAGACCCTGTTTCAAAACAAAAAATAAAAAAAGGTTAGGGGTATAGCTCAGAGGTAGAATGCTCCTGGGTTCAATCCCCAATACCCAAACACACACACAATGGATTTTTTTTTTTTTTCGGTACTGGGGATTGAACCCAGGGTCATTACCTTTGAGCTACACCCCCAGCCCTACTTCTTATTCTTTATTTTGAAACAGGGTCTCACTAAGTTTCAGAGTGCCTCACTAGCTACCTAGCTGAGGCTGACCGTGAACCCGGATCCTCCAGTCTCAGCCTCCCAAATGCTGGGATTACAAGTGTGCGCCACCATGCCCGGCTCACACAATGGATTTAACAGGAAGAGCTTCTATAATCTCTGCTGTCTTACTGGGGTATAAAACACACCCTCCTAATTCACTAAGAGTCTACCTCCAGGCACCTTAGACCAAATAAAATACAACAGAACTAGAAATCTAGCGACAACTGTGTTTCAGTACTCAACGGTAACAGAGTACCTAAGAAATCCATTACTGGGGACAAGTCTGTTCCTCTAACAAGAGGGGAACTCACGGGGACACATCACCACCTGACGGCTTTCTAAAGTGACAGCCGGTGGATGTGGAATGCCTTCCCCGCTCTCTTGTTGACACTAGGATGGCGAGTTCCTGAGCACTGTTTCTTCCCCAAGGTCAAATTAAAAGATCATCCTGACAAGACAGTTTTGCAGCAGAGGTCATCCTGCCCAGCAGCCCACTAACTTACTCTGTCTGTTATTTGCCTTAACAAAGTTTGACGGTTGGGTTCTCTCCACTTCCCCAGCAGATCCTGTCTTAAGTAAATAAACACAGACACACCGGTAAGGTTCCAAGAACAGCCCCAGGCAGCCGCCACATTCACTCAAGAGCCCTTGCAGAACGACCGGGACTCTGCGAGCCAGAAACTCCAACCTTGGTCTGAAAGGGTTCCAAAACTCTTGGCATTCTTTTCAATAATAAACCAAACCTCATCTGTCTTGCAAATCGAAGCACAGGGTGGATTTCTTTTTTTTTTTTTTTCGGTACTGGGGATGGAACCCAAGAGCATTCTACTTCTGAGCTACAACCTCAGTCCATTTTTTATTATTTTGAAACAGGGTATCACTAAGTTGTAGAGGGCCTCACTAAGTAGCTGAGGCTGGCTGCAAACCTGTGATCCTCCTGTCTCAGCCTCCCAAGTACTGGGATGACAAGCGTGCGCCACCACGCCCGGCTCACAGGGAGGATTTCGATGTAGCCTTGGCTGCCTGGCTGGACTGCTAGTCAACTGCCGACCACCGCTAGTTCAGACGTCAACCATTGTTGCATAGGAGGCTTCTAAGTCAGCTTTCACTTGAACAAAACATTTTACAACTCAAAACCCACTAATCTGCTCTCACTCCTTCTTTTAGAGACTGGGAAACAGGAGTCCAGCAAGGGAAATGACCTGTCCAGGCAGACCCAGCTAAGGACTCTCTAAAGGGAAGCGACATTGGCACGCCAGAGCCAGGGTGACTGTCCCTACCAGGACCACCGCTGCGGGACCCCAGGGCTCGTGGAGCACAGAAGACAGATGGGGCCTTCATTCAGGTCTCCCCTGGGTGAAATGTAAGGAAATCCACTGGCGGCAGCACAGCGGCTCTCGACAGCAGTGGTGACTGGCTTCCTGGCTTGGGTAAAGAGAAAGTCCTTGCCTTTTGCCCTGTCTGTCCCTAGTTCCTAAAGGATTCTTCTACCCACTCACTCTCCTGGCTTTACTTTCCCCAGAAATATTGGTTTGAATTTTTCATAGATTTCTGGATTGATTTTCAAGTTTGATTAGGGCTTTTAGCTCTGCCCACCACCACCCCCACTGCCTATGTGTGTATGTGTGTACACACGTGTGTGTGTGTTTTATTGGGGATCGAACCCAGGGGCATTCTCCTACTAGGTCTCTGCCGTATAGTTGGGAATTAAGGCTCCAAGTTCAAATCCTGCTCACCAACAGTGTGATTTTTTTTTTTCCTTTTTTGGTGGTACTAGGGTTTGAACCCAGGAGCATTCTAACTCCGACCTACACTCCCAGTCCTATTTTATTTTAATTTTGAAACAGGGTCTCATTAGGTTGATAAGAGTTTCATGACTGTCCTTGAACCTGCAATCATCCTGACACAGCCTCCCAAGTACTGAGATTACAAGCATGCACCACCACACCTGGGGCCCTATTTTATTTTTTTTGCGGTACTGGGGATTGAACTCAGGGGCATTCTACCTCCGAGCTATACCCCCAGCCCTATTTTTTATTCTTTATTTTGAAACAGGGTCTCACTAAGTTGCAGAGTGCCTCACTAGGTAGCTGAGGCTGGCCGCGAACCCGGATCCTCCGGTCTCAGCCTCCCGAATGCTGGGATTACAAGCGTGAGCCACCACGCCTGGCTCCCTATTTTATTTTTGAAAGAGGGTCTTACTAAGTTGTGGAGGACCTCGCTAAATTGCTGAGGCTGGCTGAGAACCTGCAACCCCCCTTTCTCAGCCTTCCAAGTGCTGGGATTTAGTGCACCACCACATCCAGCTATATTTTATTTTTGAAACAGGATCTCACTAAGTTACTGTATACTGGCCTCAAAACCTGCAATCCTCATGTCTTGGGTTCCCAAGAACTGGAATTCTAGGCATGTGCCACCACACCCAATTTTGTCCCCCTCACTTTTTTTAAGTCTTCTTGATTGGTATCAGTATAGACAGACAGAGCTGGATGGAGCAGCGTTTACAATCACCATTTATTTCGTGGCGCCTGTATGTCGTCTGTTTCTCATTACTGTAATAAGACATCTGAGGCAGGCTACTGTATTAAGAAAAGAGGTTGAACTGGGCTCATTGTTAAGGGGCTGCACCTAGGTGATGGTCTTCTTGCTGGCAGAGTCCTGAGGTGGTGCAGGACATCACAGGGCAAGGGATAAGGAGCACATGTCAGTATATCTTCTTTCTCTCTCCCTCAACTTATAAAACCACGAGGATTTGATTCTGGGGGCTCCACTTGGATCTTCTCTACCCCTCCCAAAGACCCCCTAAACCCCATAGTCAGGAGAAGTTTCCACCCTCTTCATACCTCACTGCGGGGATTAATATTTAATATATGGACTTTGGAGATGCATTCAGAGTGTACCCAAAGCAAGCAAGGTCTCTCTTTCCACGTCATTATCCCAAACTCAGACTTTTCCATTGCACTGCCCTTGAGATCGCCCTGACCTCGGGGCGTTTGCATCTCCAGGTCCTCTCTTTCCTGCTGCATGCCATGTCTTGGGTTCCCAAGGACTGGTAAGAGATTCCAGAGCCTACCAGTTTACTTTAAATATTACATTCGGGCTGGGTGTGGTGGCGCATGCTTGTAATCCCAGTACTTGGGAGGCTGAGACAGGGGATCACAGGTTTGCAGCCAGCCTCAGCAACTTAGTGAGGCCCTGTTTCAAAACAAAAAAATAAAGCCAGGTGTGGTGGCACACACCTGTAATCCCAGTACTTAAGAGGCTGAGACAGAAGGATCTCAGGTTCAATGCCAGCCTCAGCAATTTGGTGAGGCCCTCAGCAACCTAGACAAATCCTGCTTCCAAATAAGATATAAAACTGGTCTGGGGGTGTAGCTCGGAGGTAGAATGCCCCTGAGGTCAATCCCCAGTACCGCACACACACAAAGTTACATTTAGTCCAGTGATGCACTGGAGAAATAAGTAACTCGTCTCAATAGCAAGCAGGTTATACTGAATTTACAAATAAAGCAACACCAAGATTTCACAGCTGCCCAATTATTGGCCCTGAGATTCACAAAGTTCCCATACTCTTTTATCCTTTTTCATTGATAAAGTACCCATTTGGGCCGGGCATGGTAGCACAGGTTTGTAATCCCAGCACTTGGGAGGCTGAGATTCAAGGCCAGCCTCAGCTATTTAGTGAGACCCTGTTTCAAAATAAAGAATAAAAAATAGGGCTGGGGGTATAGCTCAGAGGTAGAATGCCCCTGGGTTCAATCCCCAGTACCGGAAAAAAAAAAAAAAAGTCCCATTTTTGATGAGTTACACAAGAAAGCAGGTTTAAAAATTGCATAGGTAGAAAAAAAAAAGTTAAACTCTTGTTCTAGCAGCTTTAAGATCTCATACAAGAGAGATCTTAAAGCTGACATTTGTGGTTACATTTGTTTCCAGTTTGTTCTACTCCATTTAATTTATCTTGTTTTTTAGTCCAAATGTAAAACATTTGCAATGATTTTTTTTTCTCCTGAGCTCTTTTTTATTTATTTATTTATTGGTACTGGGGATTGAACCCAAGAGTGTTCTACCTTCAAGCTACACCCCCAGCCCTTTTTATTTATCTATTTGTTTATTTTCATGTTGAAACAGGGTCTTGCTAAGTTGCTGAGGCTGGTCTCAAACCTGTGATCCTCTTGTTTAGGCCTCCCAAGTACTGGGATGACAGGCGTGCACCACCACTCCCAGGTTCCTGAGCTCTTTAGAATGCATAGTTTTTCAGTAAACTTACCTTTAGATAAATCTGTCCTTAGTTGATAACATTTAACACTTGGGGATTATTTACACTGTTGTAGGTTCTGCTCTGAGTTTTACACAAGGTTTAAATCATTCAGTTCTCAAAAAACACTTATGTGGTTAATAGTACCCCCCCGCCAGGCGTGGTGGTGCACACTTGTAATCCCAGCATTCGGGAGGCTGAGAGCGGAGGATCCGGGTTCGAGGCCAGCCTCAGCTACCCAGTGAGGCATTCCGCAACTTAGTGAGACCCTGTTTCAAAATAAAGAATAAAAAATAGGGCTGGGGGTAAAGCTCAGAGGTAGAATGCCCCTGAGTTCAACCCCCAGTACCGCAAAAAAAAAAAAAAAAAAAATAGTACCCCCCTTACACATAAGGAAACTGAGGCACAGAAACCAGCCAGGAAATGAGGAAGGGGATCATGGTCCAAAGCCAGGCAGTCTGGCTCCAGGAATCTGCTCTTTCCCACATGGGAAAACTACCCTTGTTTTATTTTTGTTGTTGTTTGTTTGATTGGGGTTTTTTGTTCGTTTTTTCCAATCCTGGAGATTAAATCTAGGGCCTGGTACAGGCTGCACAAGCTCTAGCACTGAGCCATATCCCCAGCCCTTTTTGTTTTGTTTTGTTGGTTTTATTTTAAAACAAGATCTCACTAAGTTGCCCAGGCTAGCCTGAAACTTGGGATCTTCCTGCCTCAGCCTCCTCTAGCAGCTGGGATTACAGGTGTGTGCCATCATACCCAGCCATTTTTATTATTCACATATTTATTTACTGGCAATGGAATTGAACCTAGGGACATTCTACCTCTGAGCTACACCTCCAGCCTTATTTTCTATTTTTTTTTAATTTTTTAATTTTAATTTTAATTTTAGTACTGGCAGTTAAACCCAGGGGCATTCTACCTCCAAGCTACACCCCCAGCCCTATTTTTTATTCTTTACTTTGAAATAGGGCCTCACTAAGTAGCTGAGGCTGGCATTGAATCTATGATCCTCCTGTCTCAGTCTCCCAAGTACTGGGATTACAAGCGTGCGCCCCCATGCCCAGCTCTATTTTTTTTTTTTTTTTTTTTTTAAGTAGGGTCTCACTAGCCGGGCATGGTGGCTCACGCTTGTAATTCCAGCATTTGGGAGGCTGAGACCAGAGGATCCGGGTTCGCGGCCAGCCTCAGCTACCTAGTGAGGCACTCCGCAACTTAGTGAGACTCGGTTTCAAAATAAAGAATAAAAAATGGGGCTGGGGGTATAGCTCGAAGGTAGAATGCCCCTGAGTTCAATCCCCAGTACCGCAAAAACAAAACAAAACAAAAAATAGGGTCTCACTAAGTTGCTAAGACTGGCCTCGAACCTGCAATCCTCCTGTCTCACACTCCCAAGTACTAAGATTAAAGGTGCGTGCCACCGCACCCAGACATTTTTATTTCTACTGATCTTCACACTGAAAAGGGTCAGAACACAACTTCCTTGAAGAGATTGGTAACAATTACATTGTGAGGAACAGACTGAAAAAATCTGATCCGATTCCATAGAGAAAAAATAAGTCATATAAGAGTAGAATTATCTAGCACATAAACACAAGGCACACACACTTCCCATTTACATTTATGCTGTTCTTTGTGGTTTCTGACTTCAGTAAAAGCCAGTGTTTCAAAGATTAGTGCAAGTATCACCTGCAGATGGCTGGGCTGGTTGCCTGCGGCCTATTTTGTAATGCATTATTTATAGGTGACATGATGTCATAGCTAACAGAGACTTTCTCCAGACATTAATTCCCTAGAAATCCATACTCAAAAGGCATCCGCAACACTCATCAGAGCTGAATGCTCGCAGCCTGGATTTCTGTATTAATCTGCAGAAAGATCCAAGTATTGACCCCGCAAAGGCAATCTCTCCAAGTCCAATAATACATTTATAAGGTCTCACTGTCCAGATTCCTCAACAGCAGAGGCAATTTACATCGTCAAAGGATCTGTCCTGAGCAACCCCCTAGCCCCCTCCCAAACACACAGCAGATTAAAGAAAACAAAGTAAACATTCAAGTCCAGAAAAAGGCAGAGCTGTTAACCCTAAATTCTAAGGCAGTTTGATACAACACAGGTCCCACCGCCCTTTCAAATACTCTCTACTTTGCAATGAAGTTTCAAGGAAAGTACACATCTCACAAAACTTACCTTGAAACCTCACATTACCTATACCACATCAAGCGTAATACATTTTAAAAAAGAAGGTTGTCCCAATTTAGAATCAGAGAGTCCGGTTTGTTATAACCGGTGATCTGCTTCAACCTCTGCAGAAACTGGGTCATGGAAACACTGTATCTAAATATTACTTAAGTGTTTATCACTCTAGTATCTAGCTTCTGAGAACTACCTTGCAGTCATGCAATGCCGGGAGATTTAAGTAAACTGCAGTTAGCAGCAAATAATAATAGGAGTGAAAAATGCTTTAGAACAGCCAGCATCCAAGGCAGGGGCAGCAAAAAGGGCCACTGAGGGCTGACTCGGCTCAGGAAGGCGGCGCGACATTTTCAGACAAGTGCTGAAGCCTCAAAGAAAGTCCAGCGCTCGCAGTGACCCTTGAGGTGTCTCCTGTGCACCTCTGCACCGGCACCGCCTCCCCCAGCCCCTGTCCGCCCTGGCCAGGCCGCGGCCACCGGCAAGCCGAGGACATCCACCCAAGGGGTGGGGGCCATTCCTTACGTTCCATGCTCCGAGGTCCCCCCGAGAAGCTCCGCGCGGACCACAACTCGCTGCCTTCTCGGCCGTTTTGTGAGAGACAGGCAGGGGCTGCTGGGCTCCCGAGCACCCTTGGGTCCGAAGACAAAACAAGCCTCAACATCCTCTTTTGAGTGGACTAAACAACAGATGGCCGCTGGCTTCCAGTCTCTACCAGAGGGAAGGAAATAGGAACGCCGAACTGTTATTTGTAACCTCCTAAGAATCCCCACTTTCTAGGCAGAGGCCCAGAAAAAAAGAAAAAGAAAAAAGAAAACGACCCAGAGGTCCTGTCCTGGGGTCGAAAATGGAGACCCGGCATTGATTTTCTTCATTTCCCAGAAGGCCCTGCGAGTCCTCCGGGGCCTGACATTTGTGCATAAATGCGCCCTCATGCTCCACTGGCCTCTTGAAGTCAAGACGAGTGACTGGGGCTGGGGGGCAGGCTCAGTGGCAGAGTCCCTGCCTAGTGCATGAGGACCCAGGTTCGATCGCCAGCACTGAAAAATGAGTAATTTAATAAAATTTTTAAAAAAGTGACATTTCCCCTCCAGTATCAGTCAGGTAGATCACACATTTTTTTTTTTTTTTTTTTTTTTTTTTTTTGTGGTACTGGGGATTGAACTCAGAGGCCTTCTACCTCCAAGCTACAACCCCAGCCCTATTTTTTATTCTTTATTTGGAAACAGGGTCTCACTAAGTTGCAGAGGGCCTCACTAGGTAGCTGAGGCTGGCTGCAAACCTGGCTCCTCCTGACTCAGCCTCCCAAATGCTGGGATTACAAGCGTGCGTCACCACGCCCGGCATTAGACCACACATTTCTTAAGAGCTATGTCCTCTGTGTGTCAGCCTGGTGTCTGGCACTCATGTATATAATTTATTTTGTTGTTATTTTTGTTTTTGGTACTAGGGATTGAACCCAGGGACATTCTACCTCTGAGCTATACCCCAACCTTTTTTTGTTTGTTTTTGTTTTGAAACAGGGTCTCACCAGGTTGCTGAGTCTCGCTAAGTTGCTGAGGCTGACCTGAAACCTGCGATCCGCCTGTCTCAGCCTCCTCAGTATTGCGATTACAGGCATACACCACTGTGCCCAGCTCATGTGTATAATTTATAATGATCAATATTTTCAGAGGAATGAATAAAGCCAGGCACTGAGAGAGGGGCCAGAGTACAGAAAGGAAGATGGCAGGTAATAAGAATAGCTGACATTTAGCTGGGTGTGGTGGTGCATGCCTGGAATCCTAGTGCTTGGGAGGCTGAGACAGGAGGATTGTAGGTTCCAGGCCAGCCTCAGCAACTTAGCAAGACCCTGTTTGTTTGTTTTTTTACTTATTTTTGCAGTACTGGAGATTGAACCAGGGGCATTCTACCTCTGAGCTACACCCTCAGCCCTACTTTTGGTCCTTTATTTTGAAACAGGGTCTCACTAAGTTGCAGAGGGCCTCACTAAGTAGCTGAGGCTGGCCGCAAACCTGTGATCCTCCTGTCTCAATCTCCCAAGTACTGGGATTATAAGCGTCCACCATCATACCTGATTGATCCTGTTTAAAAATAAAATAAGTCTGGGTGTGTAGCTTGGAGGCAGAGTGCCCCCGAGTTTCATCCCCAGTACCACACACACAAAAGAACAGCTGAAGCCGGGCGTGGTGGCGCACGCTTGTAATCCCAGCATTCGGGAGGCTGAGTCCGGAGGATCCGGGTTCGCGGCCAGCTTCAGCTACTTAGTGAGGCACTCCGCAACCTAGTGAGACCCGGTTTCAAAATAAAGAATAAAAAATAGGGCTGGGGGTATAGCTTGGAGGTAGAATGCCCCTGAGTTCAATCCCCAGTAC
>PVLC010003615.1:0-80115 GCA_004027655.1 Graphiurus murinus
AGAAAGAAAGAAAGAAAGAAAGAAAGAAAGAAAGAAAGGGGTCAGGGGTGTAGCTCGGAGGTAGAATACTCCTGGGTTCAAACCCCAGTACCACACACACATGCTATACCCTTGGAGACCTTAGTCATTTCAATTCTTCTGTCATAGCAGAGACACAAGGAAGTCTTGTGACAAATAATCTCTTGCTTCTTATATACACTTTCCCTCGCATGGCCATTATTAAAACACTGCACGCTAATTATTTAAGCCCTTCACCCCAAACTTTTTGACTTTCGTCACAATAATTAATTCCAGTTAAACATCCATAAAGCATTCAGGCCTCCCCCCAAAACAATTCCTTTTTTTTTTTTTTAAGGGGAACTGTACGATCAGTGTAATGTTTACAGTCCCAGGTACCTGGATCGCCTAATTAGGCGTTCAGGAGCGTGTTCTGTGGAATCTCTTTAAAGGGCCCTCAGCGTCCTGATTTCTGTGCAATTCAGTAATGGCCGGAGGTGATTTTGCCAAAGGATCCCACAGCTTGGTGGAAAACAAATCAGAAATGGCTCCTTGCAGGACGGTGGGGTCAAGCTGGAAAGCCAAAGTGGAGGTGGGCCGGAGTCTCACCTGGAGACGGGGCCGGCCTCAGCTGTGCAAATCCATCTTGCATCTGCACACAGCCGGAGCACTGGGCCTCGAGCGGCTCCAGACCGCTGTCAGGGACTTCACAGAAGGGCTGTTGAGGAACAGATGTTCCGGGGGGTGTGTGTGTATGTGGCGGGGTTTTTTTTTTTCTCTCTCTCTCTCTCACAGAAAATGGACTCTAGAGAGGGAAAATGTCTACCAATTACCAAGGTAGTATGTATAACAGGAATTTTTTAACCTTGAGAACGGGACTTTGAAAGTTCCCTGTGTCACTTCTTTTGTCTGGACGTCAGGAGGAGCCCCCGGGATCTTTGCCAAGATCCGTCCCGGTCGGTCGGGAAACCTTTCTGTCTATGCAAGCGGCTGGCTGCCTTCGTTGCTGATAGAAATGGACTTCCAAGTAGAACCGTAAGACTGAATGCCCGGCTTAAGTTTTTCTCTTTGATCGCGGCATTCAAAATGTTTTCCGTGGTTTTGGGTCAGAGGAGATTTAATGCCAGGCATGGCAATGCATGCCAGTAATCCTCCCAGCACTTGGGAAGCTGGGACAGGAGGGCCACAGGTTCAAAGACAGGCTCAGCAACTTAACAAGACCCTGTTCCAAAATTAAAAAAAAAAAAAAAAACATAAAAAAAAAAAAATAAGCCAAGCCGGGTGTGGTGGCACACACCTGTCATCCCAGTACTTGGGAGGCTGAGACAGGAGGATCGCAGTTTGGAGGCCAGCCTCAACAACTTAGTGAGACCTTGTTTCAAAATAAACAAATAAATAAAATAGGTCTGGGGGTGTAGCTCAGAGGTAGGGTTCAATCCCCAGTACTTAGAAAACATGGAAATCTAAATGTTCATTATTCTGCTGGAGAATTAAGCATTTGGAGTTTTCCAAATAAACTGCTTTTGCCTACCTGGCTTCCCGGCTGGGACCTCAGAAACGCACCCTAAGATGCAGTCCCGGAAGACACCGGGGCCCCAGATCCTGAGATGGAGTTATCTTCTGGGAGTGTGGCAGCAGCGGCGGTGGCTGCTCTGTGACCTGTGACAGACACAGTGTTTTGCAAAGTCCCTCTATTTTTATTTTCCCTTAGCTTTCTTATTATTTATTCAATAAATCCTTTTTTCTTGCTGACAGCGGTTGTATTTATAAAAGCTAAACCCAACACAGCAAAATGTTCATCACTTTAAAAAATGCTAATGTTTTATTTATGTGCAATGAACAGAGAGAGAGAGAGAGACAGAGAGAAAAAGAAGAAAAGTGAATTGATGTTTACCTAGCAAGCTACACAAAAGTACAGTCCCGTAATAGTGGAGTTCATAAGCATGCCGGCTTGTAATTTGGGGTGTCAACATATGAATCGCGGAGAGAGTTTATGCAGACATCGCACGTACGCTGGGGCGGTTTAGATCCACATCTATAAAAATAACATCTGCTTAAGCATACATTACATTTAAAAATAACCGTACAGCCATCAGCTGGTTAAGTACAGTTAACCAGATGTCGATTTAAAGGGCCAGATGGATCCATGAAACTCAGATTGAAAAATTAAAAAATACTGTGAAAGGTCAAACCAATTAAGAACCTGTTTGGTTGGCATGGAACAGTTAAAAAAAATTAAAAAAAAATAAAAAGTTGAAGTCTTTAAGGAATAATATAGCGGGAAGATTGAGCAGTCAAAAACAGTTTTGCTGTAGTAAGACAAAGAGAGGCAAGGTATTCTGGCCAGGGTCGCTCATGCACGCACAGGCGTCCCCTGCAGCCGGCCAGAGACAGAGGTGTGGGGCTCCCTGCGGTCCCTGGACCCCGGAGAGACTGGAGATCAGAGACACGGAGAGATGTAGAACCAAAGAGGTTGGAGACATGTAGGGCTCTCCAGCAAACCCCATGGCGATCAGACCAGAGAGTTCAAGAGATGTCAGGCACAGCCGGGCGTGGTGACACACACGCCTGTCATCCCAGGACTTGGGAGACTGAGGCAGGAGGATCGCAGGCTCGAGGCCGCCCTCAGTAAGTTAGCAAGGCGCTCAGCAAGGTAGCAAGACCCTGTTTCAAAATAAAAATTTAAAAAATAGGGCTGGGGGTGCAGCTGGGGGGTAGAATGCTCCTGGGTTCAATCCCCAGTACCAAAAGAAGAGTGACAGACAGACAGACAACAGACAGAGAGACAGAGACAGAGACAGAGAGAGAGAGATGTCAGGTTTATTATGGCAACCGTGACCCTGTGCTCAATGAATGTGTCTCGTGCACTTGCAAATTCCTGTGGATTAGGTCTTAAGTGTTCTCAGCACAAAACAAAAAGCTATGTATGTGAGCTGACACATATGCAAAACAGCTCGATTTAGCCCTTTCACGATGTATATGTATATATACGTTGAAATGTCATGCCATGCACCATAAATATATACAGCTTTTACTCAATTTTAAAAATGAAAAATGCAAAAAGTAGTTTTGCTTCACCTCTCCTCCTTCCTTCCTTATTCTCTCTCTCTCTCTCTCTCTCTCTCTCTCTCTCTCTCTCTCTCTCTCTCTCTTATACATGGTTTGAACGCAAGGGCATTCTACCTCTGAGCTACAACTTCAGCCCTATTTTATTTTTTATTTTGAATCAGGGCCTCTCTAAGTTGCTGAGGCTGGCCTCCAACCTGCAATCCTCCTGTCTCAGCCTCCCAAGTACTGCAATTCCAGGCATGACCAGCTAAATGAAAATTTTTTAATGTGATTCAGAAGCATCTCAGCTGTCTTTTTAAGTGCCTGCCATCTAACAAAAACTAAACTCCTGCTACAAAGTCAGAGAGCCTGGCGAAATTTTCCAAAGAACAACCTCTACCGAGATTGCACATTTTTTTAAAGTAATATTTGGAGAAGACCAAATATGTTAATGTGTGACCCAAGTAATAAATCTTACCCTTAAGAGCAAACAACCTAGTAACTTAAAAAAAAAAAAAATCTCGAATCTGTTCTTTCTCTTTTCCCGTGTCTGCCGGATATCATAAGGAGGAAAAAAAAGATGTGGCATGTATTTAGGGAGTACCTAGAATGAGGCAGGTCCTGACGCACGGGTCATTCATGGATACCTGAGGCCGCAGCGGGAGGCTCCTGGCATAGGTGGCCCACAGATGTGTTTTCTTTGGCTCACAGGGTGCTTTAAGTTCAAATTAATTGCCAGCAACTAAAAATCGGGAGGTTTCAAATAAAAGTCCGGATTTCCAGCTTCCCAGAAAAATCTGCCCACACCAGGTCTGCATTTTTTTTTATTTTTCCATTACGTAAACTGACTGCAGCTTCCTCTAGATGGGGACGGAGTGTCTGGGGCCTGTCTCAGGCTCTTGCCCTCACTCCACATGTGACCCAAGGCCTTTTGTCATTTGTCTTCTATACCCAGCACTTTTATCCACCCACGGCACCTGCCCAGCCCCCGTCTGCTTCATTCTCCAACTGTAGACATTAACTTCCACAAGTCCCTCTCCCACCCGGTCATCCCTGTTAAACCAGAATTATTTGTTATTAAAATTGTACAGGGAACAAGCCGGGCGTGGTGGTGCACGCCTGTAATCCCAGCATTCGGGAGGCTGAGACCAGAGGATCCGGGTTCGCGGCCAGCCTCAGCTACCTAGTGAGGCACTCCGCAACTTAGCGAGACCCTGTTTCAAAATAAAGAATAAAAAATAGGGCTGGGGGTGTAGCTCGGAGGTAGAATGCCCCTGAGTTCAATCCCCAGTACCGCAAAAAAAAAATGTATAGGGAACAGGAGACAAGAGGTGACTGGTGGTGACTTCTTTGAGTCAATGACAGAGGCAGGATTCAAATTCAAGTCTCTTGGTTATTTTTCTTTTTGCTTTTTTTTGGGGGGGGTACTGGGGATTGAACCCAGGGGCATTCTACCTCCTAGCTATACCCTCAGCCTTTAAAATAAAAAATAGAATTTTGCTAAGTTGCTGAGAATCTCACTGTAACACGGAGGCTGGTCTCAACCCTGCGATCCTCCTGACTCAGCCTCCCAAGTACTGGGATGACAGGCGTGCACCACAGCATTTTCGTGTGTGGTTCCAGCGCACCAAGAATATCCTAGAGCACACGTTTGCTCCTAGGGTTGAAACATCTTGAGTGATCGGTGGTCGGTGGTGTTTAGTGTGGCCTGGGGAGCCCCCCCCCCAGAAGAAACAATTCCCTGTCAGGAAAAAGGAGACTTAAAAAAAATAAAAAACAGTTTTGAGAAAAGAAGAGGGAGAAATGGATGCAGAAGGTCAGGGCTAACTATCTTCTGTCTTCTTCTACCTCCTTCTCTTTTCTCAAAATCCCTCCTCCTCCTCCTCCTCCTCCTCCTCCTCTTTCTCCTCCTCCATTTTCCTTCTCCATTAAATGAACTGTTAAAAGACTCAGACCAAAGCAGCAGCTCCTGAGCCAACACTAACAGCGTCAGCACAGACAGCCCCACCTCGCCATCCGATCTGATCCTGGCCAGCCCGTCCAGCACTCTCTGCCGCAGAGAACAGGAGGAGACCAAGACCCAGCAGCTGGCCAGGAGGCGGCCAGGGGAGGAAGCCAGGAGGGCAGCAAGGCCAGCTGCTTCCAGAGGCCCCAGCCAGCCTGGATGGACCTCTCTGCTTCTCAGTTCTTCAAACTGCCTTCCTCTCTGCAGGGTGTATGTTGTCTGTCTGTCTCTCTCTCTCTCTGGCTGTCCGAGAAGCCAGGGAAAGTTCCCTTCAGCTCATAGCAGAGATCACTCCTTCCCCCAAGGTGCAGAGGTTGCGATCCACACCTGCGCTGGTGGACTTCAGAAGCACAGGGCCGCTGACCCCCAGCGACTTGGGATTCGGGGAGACCGTGTCTGAGGGCACTGCTCTCAGGTGCATGGCGGCACAGAATTCATCAGCACTTGGGGGCCGGAGCAATGTCAGAGGATGGAATCGGCCACCGAGCCGGCAAGGGCTGCACGTGGGCCCTGGATTTCTCTTGGAGCTTCCCTGGCACTGTCAAGGCCCCGGAGATTTAGCTAAAAGCGGCATTCTAAGGACCAACTTGAAAATACTTGCCCCAACACATACACAGAGATCTCAGGAGAGAAAAGAAAGAGAAAGGTGTCAGGCCGTCGTGACCAAGGACTGAAAATGCGAGAAGCCCCCAGCCCCCAAAATTCATCAACAGTGCAGTGCACCCGAACCAGTGCATAGCAGCCAACGCTTCCTGTGATGGGCGTTGGGGAGGGGTGGAGACTGAGACCCAGGAGTAGCCCGTGGGCTTCCTGGCTGATTGGGGTGGCCAGCTTCACTGGGACCATGGCCATGATGCTACCAGGGTCCTCTCTGCTCTCCAGAGAAGACAGAGTTTAAGCTATGGTAGGCAATCTCCCGGGTTTGAAACACTGGCAAATAATTCTCTGTCTTCCTCCTTTTTTGGGGTCGTGGTGTTGTACTGGGGATGGAACTCAGGAGCATTCTGCCTATTTTCGTTTTTAAACTTTGTAACAGGGTCTCACTCGGTTGCTGAGGGTCTTGCAAAATTGCCCAGACTGGCTGCAAACCCACGGTCCTCCTGTCACAACCTCCCAAGTTCTGGGATGACAGGCGTGTGTGTGTGTGTGTGTGTGTGTGTGTGTGTGTGTGTGTGTGTGTGTGTGTTTTAATTAAACACTGGGCAGATAAGACCATGCTTCTGTATGGTAAGTGCAGCTCAAGGGGGACCGGTTTGGGACCTGGTGTGATACTTGCATCTTTCTCTCTAGACACGGGCACAAACACTTAGGAGAAGCCAGATTCATAGGAAAGCCCTCAGTTGGCTGAAATATATGACCCTCGTCAAGCCAGCCCGCTGTTCACACCCAGCCTCAGTTTCTCCCCCTGGGGGATAGAGAAGCAGCCGCCTCGCCTGTGTCTCCTCAGGAGTGAGGTCGGGGTCCTCTCCCCCCACCCACAGCTCCGCCCCCCCAAACACTCTCAAGTCCTTTATTCTACAACTGGAACAATTGAAACAATTGTAGCAAAAGCATTCCAAAGAGAACAGCTCTGGGAAACCCCGAGCAAGGTGACTTGGTTACGAAGTTGCAACTCTCCAGCAAAAGCTTCGGGAAGACACCGTCCCAGGTAGCAGAGGATGAGTTAACGGTCCCTAGCCCAAGAAGCACTGAACCCTGCTCCTTGAAATGCACTTTCTGTGCATCCTGAAATTGCAAGTTTCCTTACAGCACAGTCCCCCTGAGCATTGTAGGGAATATTATCAATTCCCTGTGAACCGGCGCTCCAGGAAAATAAACCTGTGGGAGCTAAATTAAGTGAGCAGTGTGAGTGCAGGACTTCTCAGAGTCTTGAAGTTTGCTGACTTAGGCTGTGAATCTATAAAAGGGGGGTAACCTAAACACTGCTCTCAAACCTTCGACCAAAGCATGTGGTGGTGTTTTGTTTTGTTTTGTTTTTCTTGTCTTTTGATACAAAGAGTCCTTTTTTCTGTCTTTTAGTGATTTGTTAGTAGGTAGTACACATGTTCAAAAATACTGATTTGTATTGAGGAGGTCGGAATGGCTTTTCTTGCTTTTATCTCTAAACCTACCCCTCTCTCCCATACTTCACATCTGTCGGGGATTTCTACATTTTGTTCTATGTTAGACCAAAAATAAACACATAAATACATAAATAAATAAGTAAGTAAATGAATAAAAATAAAGAAAGAAATGGGTCTGTATTAAGCATTTGGGTTTTGCTGCTCCCTGAAATGAGCCCTGTTATAAATTTAGCAGATTCGCCATTGCCCTCACCCTGTCCCATTTGTCAGCTTCCCTCCTAGCAAGATTTTAAATGCCGTTATTTTTTTTAATGGGTTCTTAAAAATTCCCATTTCACCAAGTGTACTCCTTAATGGATGAAAGCAAGATATTCGTATTGTTTCTACAAATAGATAGTAGTGCGAGCCTCAGCCCTGAGCGGGGATTCCAGATACACGTACGTTCTCCAAGCTTGGAAGCTTGGTATACATCTGGACTGCTTCTAAAAGGAAGCACATCCGTATTGGTTTTCTCACTGTTGGTTGTTAACACATAGCCAATCCTCAGGCCTCAGATGGTACAGTGAACAAGTTTAAAAGGTGGACATGTAGCCGGGCGTCATCCCCAGGGTTTGGGAGGCTGAGGCAGGAGGATTGCTGGTTTGAGGCCAGCCTCCGCCACTAACTTAGCAAGACCTTGTTTCCAAATAAAAAAGGGCTGGGGGTATAGCTCGGATGTAGAATGTGTCTGGGGTCTGGGTTCAATCCCCAGCACCACACACACACACAAATGTGGGCATCTGACTTTGACATTCATCTAGACTTTTGGCCTCCTTCCAAAAGGGGTTGTCTACGAATGCATAAAATACTTATGCTATTTTTTTTTTTTTTTTTGTGGTACTGGGGATTGAACTCAGGGGTGTTCTACCTCTGAGCTATACCCCCAACCCTATTTTTTATTCTTTATTTTGAAACAGGGTCTCACTAAGTTGCAGAGTGCCTCACTAGGTAGCTGAGGCTGGCCTCAAACCCGGATCCTCCTGTCTCAGCCTCCCAAATGCTGGGATTTACAAGCGTGCGCCACCACACCCAGCTCAATACCTATGCTATTAATATTAAATATTAAGGCCATAATTTTGTTTGGAATTCCTAAAGCTGTTCTCATCAGTATCCGAGTGCTAATTTTTTTCCCCCTTTCAGATGCATGCAGAAGCAGAGTCCTTTTTTGTGGGCGGGCCAGCGAAACTCTTTTGCCTCTTAATCTTGTAGGTTTTCACACACAGCCGTCCGCATCTCTGGTCTTGTTTTTTTTTTTTACTGTCCACGCACATGCACACCAGTCCGGTCTCTGTTCATCCAGGAGTGCTATGTCCGTGGGCGCTTGCGTTTTCTCTTATTTATTTTGCAAACGTGTGCGGCCGGCCTCCCTCTGGTCCCAAGGTTGGGAAAGGCCTCCAGTGAGTTGCTTCTTTGGTTCTGTATCTGATTTGTCGCGAGCCGAGTTTCCGGGGGCTTTTGGCGAGATCCAGGGTTGGCGTGATCTCTCCCTCTCTCTCCACCCTGGTTTTCCCAGGGACAGGACAGGACAGGCGAGGTTCCGGCCAGGGAGCGAGACTCGGGGAGTGTCTTCAAGACCCCCGGCCCCCCAAGCCAGCAGCACAAGCTCCCTGAGAACAGAACAAAAGAAATTAAAACGCAAGCTACGCCACACCACCGCCGTCCGTGCAGCAGTTAGAAATTTAATTATTTTATCTCGTAGAATAATGTGCCCTTCAGAAATCATTTTAGACTAGATGTTTCAAACCAATGATCTGTACTTAATTATCTTTAATAACTGTTGCATATTACGGTTAGATCTATGTTTTTGCTAAACCAATTAATAATATCTTCATTAGTCTAAAGACAAGGTAGTGGGAGCCTTTCATTTTTCACACCGAAAGAGGAGAGATTTTTTCTTTTTTTTTTTTAAACACTGTAATTTACTTTAGCCACACATACCCTGCGATATGACTAATTAATGGGACTTCAAAGACAGAACTTCCAAAAAATAAAATAAAGCAACTTATTCCGAAGTCCTTGTCGGACATCAATAACATAGGTTCGGGGCATTGTTGACATCCGAACTCTCCATGTCCTGATTTGACGAAGCCCTTGCAAGCCGCCCACATGTTTAATGTTAAAAAGGAAGGCAGAAAAACAGGACTAATTGAATATTATCTCTTTAAAAGACCTGTTGATTGTAAGCGAGCAGCCTCTCCTCCTTCTCGCCGGGGGGATACCCACAGGACCAAAGCATTTTCCTTTTCATTAGAAATACCATGCCGGGCCGGGCGTGGTGGCGCACGCCTGTAATCCCAGCATTCGGGAGGCTGAGATGAGAGGATCACAGGTTGGAGGCCAGCCTCCGCCACTTGGTGGGACCCTTGGCAACTTAGTGAGACCCTGTTTCCAAATTATTAATAAATAAGTAAACAAACAAACAAATAAATAAATGAGCTGGGGGTATAGCTCAATGGTAGAATGCTTCTTGGGTTCAATCCCCAGTACTGCTACAAAAAAAAAAAAAAAAGCTAGAGATATACAAATATGCTCATTAGAAATAAATAAAGAGAAGGAAGAAAATAATACGCATTTGGAAAGGATGAGAGAAATACTTGCTGTATGTTCCTTCCAGGATCACTCGGCAACTGGAAGGCTCGTTCAGTGCTGTTTACGATGGCAGAAGTGGACTCGAATCTGACCCCCTGCTGCCTGGCAGCCAAAGCAAAAAGGGAAGGAAGTGGGTCCAGAAAGCCAGCTCACCAAACCCTGGGAGTGTCTCCTCTTTCTTTCTAATGAGGCCCAGGGGGGGTTGGATCTTCTGTGAGCACAGAGCCAGACTCCTTGAAATCAGAGGCGACGTCCCAGTTCTTCTGGATAAGAACTTGCCGGGGGCGTTGGAGAGACGCCGGCTTTCTCTGAGGTGAAAGTGGGAAAGTCGGTCATTCCGTCGTTTCACAGGTCAGCTGATGAGAACCCCCCCCCGAGAAGCCAAAGATAGGATGGAGGAACACAATTCAGAGGAGATGAGTTAGTGGAACCGATTCTGAAAAGACCGGAAATGGCCCGGTGATCTGTGATAGCCTTGAGGTCTGTCTCCAAAAGAATTCACACAGCTGATGTGTGACATGTTCTTAAATCTGGAGGGAACCAGTAATGTGGGGAGGGGAGCACCAACCCCCCAAGCTGTCCAATTCCATGGAAAGTTTGGGGAAATCGCTTGTCAGAGTGCATCTGCTGTTTGGGGGTCTGAGAACTGAAGGCTTACTCTTGGGAATGCCCTTCCCAGATTAAAGCAAATGGGAAGGAAAGTAGAGTGTTTGTTTGTTTGGTTGGTGCTACTAAGGATAAATCCAGGGCATTCTACCTCCAAGCTACACCTCTAGCCTTATTTTGTTTTTTTATTTGGAAACAAGGTCTCACTAGGTTGCCGAGGGTCTCTCCAAGTTGCTGAGGCTGGCCTCGATCCTGTGATCCTCCTGTCTCGGCCTCCTGAGTCCTGGGATTATGGATGTGTGCCACAGTGCCCAGCTGAACGTCCTTTCTAAAACGCAAACTTGGAGTTAAGGAATCCTTAGACCTTGGGAGGCTGAGACAGGAGGATAGCAGTTTCGAGGCCAGCCTTGGCAACTTAGCGAGACCCAGTTTCAAAACAAAGAATAAGAAATAGGGCTGGGGGTGTGGCTCAGAGGTAGGACGCCCTTGGGTTCCATCCTCAGTACCCGTAAAAAGAAAAGAAACACTGAACTAGAGGAATTCTAGAATTGTGTGTTTCTGAATTTGGCTCAAAATGTCCTCGGTTCAGAGTAATCCCGAAGCTTGTGGACGCACGCTGGGGAACTGAGGAATGTGTGTGTTAAAATTCTTTTTTGCTGCCATTCATCGCTGAGTCTCAAACATGTGTCAGTGAGAAAAAATATTTTTTTTTCCTTTGGGTAAAAAAGTGCTTCCTCTTCCTCCTCCTCTTTTCCTCCTCCTCCTCTTTCTTCTTCCTCCTTCTTCTTCCTCCTCCTCCTATTATTATTATTATTATTATTATTATTATTATTACTACTATTATTATTATTTTGGTACTGGAGATTGAGCCTGGAGGATTTCTTCCTCCATGCTATACCCCCAGCTCTATTTTATTTTGAAACAGGGTCTCGCTAGGTTGCTGAGAGTCTCCCTAAGGGGCTGAGGCTGGTCTCAAACCTGCGATCCTCCTGTCTCAGCCTCCCAAGTGCTGGGATAACAAGCGTGCGCCACCACGCCCGGCTGAAGTTACGCCTTTGTTGAGGGGATGGGAGCTCAGTAGACCTCTCAGTGGTCTGAAAGCCTTCCCTAACCAAGGTAGGGCAGGCATTTCTGAAACTGGCAGTTAGGGTTCGTCCCAGATTGTTCAGGACGGAGAGAAGAGGCAGGAAACGGCCGACCCTGTGTAGCTTATGAAACGCTGGCTGTCCCGCGTGCGGTAAGGATTTCAGTTTACATGGACTCCACTTAAGTAATTATTCTGGACCCGTTCTTGTTCCCTCAAACCAAAATAGCTCAATAACGAGCGAGTGATTTAAATTTCAGACGACGTGGCAAAAATCAGATGACTGTGTTGTCTGGTTTCCAGATAATTTCACTGCAGATGGCTCCTCCACCCATAAAAAAAAAAAGTCATGACTTCATAGTGGCTATGAAATCACTGCAGACGGAGCCAGGCGCACGCTGGCCATCCCAGTCCTTGGGAGGCTGAGGCAGGAGGATCACCGGTTCAAGGCCAGCCTCAGCAGCGTTGTGAGACCCTGGGCAACTTACTGAGACCTTGTTTCAAAATAAAGAATAAAATAGGGTTGGGGGAGTGTCGCTTGGAGGCAGAATGCCCCTGGATTCAATCAGAAAGAGAGAGGGAGAGAGAACAAGAGAGAAGAAGGGAGGAAGGGAGGGAGGGAGGAAAGAAAGAAGGAAGGAAGGAATCATTGCAAATTGTGTCCTCAGTTCTAGAGCGTCTCTCTTAAACTTGGTATGCTCAGAAACATTTGTCATTTAGAAACCTGATTTTTTTTTCCTTTTAGTTTTAACTTAGATCCAGTACCCAGAAGTGTTAAGTCATCTTTCTCTGAATAGACTCGTTACACGTCTGGTATTTTCTGGCAGACGAGAAGAGGGAGGTGGCGGATACATTTGTGGGTGCCGTGTCCAGGGTCTTTAGGGGTGCTGGAACGCTCTGGGAGTCTGGGATGCTGTTTCTTTGAAAGCAGTAACTAGTTTGTTTAGTTAGTTAATTAGTTAGTTAGTACTGGGGATTAAACCCAGGGAGCATCCTACCTCCGAGCTATACCCCCAGCCCTAATTTTTATTCTTATTTTGAAACTGGGTCTCGCTAGGTGGATGAGAGTCTCACTACTTGCTGAGGCTGGCCTCAAAGCCACGATCCTCCCTTCTCAGCCTCCCAAGGACTAGGATGACAAGTTCTCAAACCAGATATTAAGAAAGTGGTTCCCCCAAGCTCATCCTTAGCAGGGAGTCAAGCTGAAGGGGCGGGTTCCGTGCAGCCGAGACCACAAAGCGGGCTAAATCTCCCAGAAAACAAGTTTATAAACTCGAGTTCTGTTTAAATAAACATTCGGAGTTAAAATGCTGGACCGGACCCCAGAATACGTCCGATTTCCTCATGGCTGCATTTATATGATAATTAACAGATTTTTTCTCTCTCTCTCTCTTTTTTTTTTTGTCCTTGAAATACGGTGGCAAAATTTCACACTCTGTGGAATTCCTTGAGCCTTTCTTTTTTTTTTTTTTTTTTTTTTTTTTAAGTAGGTATGTGTGTGTGTTAGAATCTCACTCATCTCCCCGGGGCGGCTATTTCCCACTGACCACAAGGGGGCGGTAAAACCCCTCGCTTCCCCCCAATATGTTGGATTTCCAGGAGTTGAGCTTCTACACATTAAGATATTATAATTGGCTGCATAACACTAAAGACGGTTTTTGTCTTCAAATTTCCACTTCGCCATTCAAGTAGAATTTATCAGTAGTTATTCCCAAGTCGGGATGAAACCCTCAATTAGGTTTTTTTTTCCCCCACCCTTGCAATAGGTGAGTAGAAATCCTTGGAGTTTGGGTAACATAGATTGCTTATTTATATTGACAGGCTGTGCCCCTTTCACATCCTTTAGGGTTCCTGTGGGTCCCCATAAATTTTCTGATAAGGGATACTGTTGCCTGACTACCAAGCTTGCTATCTTTTCTCTCCCATCCTCCCAGCCTCCCTCCCTCTCTCCCTCTCCCCCTCTCTCCCTCTCCCTCTCTCTCTTCCTCTCCCTCTCCCTCTTCCTCCCACCCCAATCATTTTGTGCAAAGATATTATTTACATGTGATTTTTCAACTCCGAGAGTTGTCCGGTGAAATCGGGGCATTCCTGTTTGCTTAGAAGACGCTCGGACACACCACGGTGATTCGGAAAATTATTACACATGCAATATGTTCCTTTCACTAGAGAGAAGAAAGAAAACCGGTGAAGGATGTCCAGGGCTAGAGGCTCAGTTGGAAGAGGTGCAGCTAGCCAGGCCTGGTGGCGCACACCTGCCATTCTAGTCCTTGGGAGGCTGAGGCATGAGAGTCTCAAGTTTCAGGCCAACCTCAGCAACTTAGCAAGACCCTCAGCAACTCAGCGAGACTCTGTTTCAAAATAATGATAATAATAATAATAATAATAATAATAATAATAATAATAATGATGCCAGGTGTAGTGATGCATACCTGTCATCTCAGTACTTGGGAGGCTAAGACAGGAGGATCACAGGTTCAAAGCCAGGCTCAGCAACTTGGCAAGACCTTGTTTCCAAATAAAACATAAAAAGGACTGGGGGGAACCAAAATGGTGGCGCACGCTTGTAATCCCAGTACTTGGGAGGCTGAGATTGGAGGATCCTGGTTCTCGGCCAGCCTGTTACTTAGTGAGGCCCTCCGCAACTTAGTAAGACCCTGTTTCAAAATAAAGAATAAAAAATAGGGCTGGGGGTGTAGCTTGGAGGTAGAATGTCTCTGGGTTCAATCTCCAGTACTGCAAAAAAAGGGGGGGAGGACTGGGGGTAGGGGTGCAGCTCCAGGGTAGAATGTACCTGGGTTCAATCCCCAGCACCACACACACAGAAAAAAAAATAATATATAGGAATGAAGGTGTAACTCAGAAGTAGAAAGCTCCTGGGTCCAATCCCTAGTACCAAAATCAATCAATCAATCAAATAAAACCAAAGCAGATGTGTTGCAGGAGGCACCGCCACCATAGACATCTCTCCCTGCCTTGATGGGGGTCCCCTTCTCTAATCTCAGTTGACTTCCCAGTCAATGATGGTGGCTCCTGCCCTCAGGAAAAAGAGATAGGAGTGCCTGACTTCTTGGATCAGAGGTCAGAAAAAGAGAGGGAGAAAGCAGGAGAAAGGGAGAGAGAGAACAACGCCCGCCCACCTCCTGGGCCAGATGAATTCTCAGTGCTTGAGCTTCTTCTGTTGTGGAGCTCCAGCTCCTGGTCTGGTCTGATCTGGTCGGAGCTGCTGGAAGTCTTGGGGAGACATTTCCCAGCGGCCCCGGGAAATGGAGTCAGGCAGAGCATGTCGGCTTGAGTGTGTGTGTGCGTGTGCGTGTGTGCGTGCGCGTGTGTGTTCGTGTGCAACACCCAAGCTAATAATTATGGATTTAGCGTCTGTGTCCTCCTGGAGAAATGCAAGAGTTGTTATAAATCAGTGTCCCCCGTGTGCCTGCAGCTGCCCTTCTGCCTGGCGTTGTGTTGTTTCTCCTAAGACACGTCCTGCCTAAGTCCCACGGAGGCAGCAGGGAAGACATCGGCCGTTTGTGCCTTCAGACCGATGGCTGGCTGTTTAAGACACTCTCAATTACAACGTGTGTATCATCCACGTAGCACTTAATTTAGGGAGTGGCGGCGGGGGAGAGTACCGGGGATTGAACCCAGGGGACATCCTACCTCCAAGCTACACCCCCAGCCCTTTTTATTTATTCATTCATTCATTGCTTTGAACCAGGGTCTCCAGGGCTCACTAAGGTTGCAGAGGCTGGCCTTGAACCTGCGATCCCCCTTTCTCAGCCTCCCAAGGACTGAGATGGTGCAGAGTATTTAACTTTTTGAAAATGTCTTTTGGAACTAGCCACCCTAGGAAAATGTGCGTGGGAGGGTTAGGGTGATTTAATTTTGTATTAAGGCGCAAACATGGTATTCAAGTGTTTCTGTGGCAGAGGCAAAGAGTCCTTTGGAAGTTTCTCACCGCCAAGATACGAAACAACTAAATAAATGCACGGGCATCGTCGGCTGAGAGTCGGAACGGGACCCTCTGGCTTTAAAGAGAAGCACATCGATTTTAGACACATTGAAACCCCCGAAGTTTCAGAAGTGTGTTTGGGTGAAGGTTAAGTGGTCCTTGACAGTAGTAAAAGAAAGGTTTGAATTGTTGAATAACACCTTTCACCCATCCCTAATTGTAATTTAAATGACAATGCGTTCTCAATCAATAGCTCTTTGTCACACTTGGAAGATGGAGGGATGAGATTTCACCCTGAGAGTTTACCAGGCAAAAAAGAAGAAGAAGAAAAAAAAAAATCAAAAAAACGCTCCTTGTTCATAACCCTAAAGGCTGTTGCATCAGGATACTTGTATTCTGAACCGTTCTGCGGGAGACCAGCACGAAAATCAGACCTGGGAGAGAGGATACGGAGAAAAAGCCAAATCTGTATTTTCCTAATTTGCTTCCAGCTAGATAGCATAATAAAAATATTGCCAATTAAAAAGCCTCAGTGAGCCTTAGACTCATTTCACGAGTTTAACATCAGCATTTTCATCCCGATAGCTAATCTGCCGAGCGCTTCTGTGTTCTGGGTATTGTGCTAACCAGCACATTTGCATCCAGTTCCTTTATTCCTCGGAGCGGGCCTCTGGGGTGCAGCCCGGACACACCACACACGGCCCGTTGGACAGACAGCTAGCATGCAGAGACGTGGCCCTGCCGGTGAAGGGAGGGCACCTCCAAGTCCTCAGGAAGCCCCAGCTGCTGGTGGCCAGAAAATCCAACTGCTTCTTCCCCCGAAGCTTCTATCTATGTAGAAGTTTAAAAAAAAAAAAATTGGGACTTTGCACTTGGGAGGCTGAGACAGGAGGGTCGCAGGTTCCAGGCCAGCCCCAGCAACTTAGTGAGACCCTATTTCCAAGTAAAAAATAAATAAAGGGATGGGGGTATATCTTGGCAGTAGGAGGCTCCAGGGTTCAGCATCCCCCATAAAAAGCAGGTGCACACATGCATGCATGCGAGTCTACACACACACACACACACACACACACACACCCTCACACAATGCATGGATATCTGTGGTTAAGGCTAGAATAGGTCTCATGTCACTTGCTTTGGAAAGGGGACAGAAGGACACTTTAGGGTCCAGGAGAAATCATCGCCAGGGCAGCAGGAAGGTCCTCTGGCCCCCATAGCTCCCGGGACGACCCAGAGAGGGACTTTGGCAGGAAGGCTTTGCCGCTGCCACTGAACCTGAAACCCGCCTCCTCCTTCCTTCCCCTTCTCCTGCCTTCCTTCTTCCTTTCCCTCTGCTCTGACCATTTCTCCATTCTTCCCCTCCTTCCTGCTCTCTGCCATCTATCTCAACCTAGACAGGGAGCTTTGCTTTGTAGACCAGAGCCCAAACATGGGGGCTGGCGAGAGCCAGATCCCGCCTGCTCCCAGCTCTGAAAATCTTTTAAGAAAAAAAAAAAAGAAAGAAAAGAAAAAGAAAGAAAGCTGGCAGTTCCACAGCTAGAGAGAGAAGGGTTTCCATGCAAATGAGGGAGCAAGGTAGCACTTAACACTTGGGCTTGAATGAGCTTCCTTCACAGCCGTCAATCACTCAGCCTTCAGGCTTGATTGACAAGGAGGCAGGGGCTCCCGGGGAGGAGGCGAGGGCAGGAGGAGGTGAGGGGTGAAGGAGACATCCTCTGTACCTTCCGTGACCTTCAAAGACATCCAGCGGTGCTGGTGCCAGCAGCTGGACTGGAGCAATACGGCCGTTCCATTTCTCAGTGTCACAAAAGTGTTTTTTTCCACACCTCATCCTTGCAGAAGTGGTTCCTACAGGGGTTGATGAAAGAGAAGATCTCCTCCTCATCCCATGACTCCCCCCGAAGAAACCCCTCAAACTGTGTTACCCTGGTGAGAGTCACCCTTCACAGCCGGCCGGTGGATTGCAGCTGGGCCCAGTCAGAGCGGCATTGAGGGTCCCCCTTGCAGAAAAGGAGCCTCCCCTCCTCAACTTCTATTGTCAGGAACCAAATCACTCTGTCAACGCCCCTCTTTTTTATTTTTTTGAAAGACCGCTACCACAATTGACACAAGGCAGGGTTTATTTTTTAATAGAAGGCAAGAGAGACTTCTGGACAAATCAGTTTGGTTCAATCCTGCAGATGTTATGGAGTGTAGACATTTAGGATAATCAGGTGGAATTTTCTGGTAGAGAAAGAGATGAGAGGAGAGGAAAGGAAAGAAGAGAAGAGAAGAGAGGAGAACGAGAACTGGACTCTACCATACCCCACCAGCGTTTCTGAGCACAGAAGGAACACCAACCTGGACCATGCATCTTTGGCTCCTAGCATCATTCATTCCGAGATTCAGAAGGAAGAAAAATCCACCTAGCCCTCTTCAGCCATTATGGCTTCAGTACCTTTGTTTCTTAAACTCGGAAAAAAAAGTTACTGGGAGTATCTTTTTATAATATCTAATTAGACAGGACAGCTAGCCCTATTTCACCATCAGCCTGCCCCAGGGAGGAGCCCAGGCTAAATGTTGCCAAATATACTAGGTAAAAAAGGGCCTATTTTCACAGCCAGAAAAAAATAAAATAAAATTTAAGGCACTAGGGCACGGTGGTATATGTCTGTCATCTGAATACTCCTTGGGAGGCTGAGACGGAGGATCGCAGGTTCAAGGACAGCCTCAGCTACTTAGTGAGACCCTATTTATTTCAAAGCACAAATTAAATATATAAACACATAAATAATATAATAAAATGGGGCTGGAGGTATAGCACCAAGGTAGAATGCCCCTTAGGTCCAATCCCCAGTACCAAAAAATTTAAAAAAAAGAAAAAATGGTGTTTTAAGTTAACCCAAACTTTGAAATGGCGGTGGTATTGGATCAGAATGTTTGCGATGAAATGACCTGATTTTCCCAGCTGTTTGACAATTGGATGGTCTGTACGCTCTCCCTCGTGGATAAAGAGGAAAAGGCGGCTCAGAAGGAGACTGGTGACCTTTAGTTCAGGCGGGCATCCTCAGTAAGGCAGACGGCGGCCGGCAGGTTTGAAGATTCCATTCAGATTCTCCGGAATAGAACCGTTCATGGCAGAGTGGGGACTGGGCACAGAATTTGAACAGGATGTTTGCTATAAAATACCCAGGCATCCAGAGCCCCTCACCACCGGCTTCTTTGGCTGGCGAGAAAGCCATGACCCAGGTCCAGCCCTCCCCACATGAGCTCTACCAGAATCTTCTAGAAAGGACAGTACAGGAGCCTCTACCCCCCACCCCCCAGCCCCACGTGATAGGCATGTTGGCGGCATGGAAACTGATTTTTTACTTTTGTTATTTTACTTATGTGTTTATTTTTGAACTGAACCCAGAGGCATTCTACCTCTGAACTACACCCCTGGCCCTTTTTGATTTTTTTTTTTTTTGAAACGGGGTCTTGCTACGTTGCTGAGGGTCTCGCTAAGGTGCTGAGGCTGGCCTGGATCCTGCGATCCTCCTGTCTCAGCCTCCCAAGTACTGGGATGACAGGAGTGTGTCACCGTGCCCGGCTTTCTTTTGTTTGATTTTAATTAACTTAAAGTTAAATCACCACATTTGTGGCTGCTGTGCTGGACAGCATAGCTATACATGATTCCTTTCTGGACACAATTTGGATGAATAACCCCTCTTTTACAATAGCAGGTAGACTAATCCTGCTGTTACTGTTGTTATTGGTTGTTCTTATATGATACGTATAAGATAAGTAGTATCTTCTGCTAGCAAAATTATTGAATGTTTACCAAATAAATTGAGGCAGAAGAAGACAGTCTGTGCTGTTGGTAAAGACCCAGAGACTTTCAGGGAGAGACACACCCAGAACGAATTCAAGAATCCCTATACTAGTGTATGAGTCCCCCCTCCCCTTTCCATGCAAAATCAGGGGCAAATAAAACTTTTAATTTTTCAGGTTCATGAGTAAAGTAAGGACTGATCTTTCATTTGCTCTGATCATTTATTGTTGAGAATTATCCCTTACCCCAACACCAGACGTACAGGCAATTCAGAATCTTATTTTCTTTTTTACATCATTTTGTAAATTTCACAAACTCGTAATCCACACGGGAAAGATACACACCTGGGACTTCCATTCTTGGGTGATTTTGTGCAGTAGGATTAACTAGCGTTTTCCTTCTGGGTTTAAGCAAGGTTAAGTGTACTCGTGTGGGTTGCAGAACGCACTGCGTCTCTGATTCCTTAAAAGGACCTGCGGATA
This sequence comes from Graphiurus murinus, assembly GCA_004027655.1. Lineage (NCBI taxonomy): Eukaryota > Metazoa > Chordata > Mammalia > Rodentia > Gliridae > Graphiurus > Graphiurus murinus. The sequence continues at coordinate 19,650 of PVLC010003615.1, forward strand.
GCAGCCAGCTGTGGGCAAGCTCTGAGTCTATCCCCGCTTGTGCCACTTCCCCTCCACACGCACACCTCCTTCCTTCCTGCCCACTCCGGGGGCCCTGTGCTGCAAACTGGCTTTTTCTCTGCTTCCTACTCCTCCAGAGCAGCGGCAGGCGGGAGAGGTCTGGGCAGTCAGGTCAGCGCGCACCTACTCTTTAACCAAGATGGTGTGTTTTCATGGGACTCCCTTCTGAGGTTGCAGGCGTGGATTTCTAGACGGAGACCTGGGTCTTTTGAAGAAGGGATGCATTCGACCAACTGCATATCTGCAGATTTTTCTTCTGCCCTTGATCACAGAAGCTCCCCTTTCTCTCCCACACACTCACCTCTGAAATATATTAATTCATATCCTCCCTCCCCTCTCTCTCTCTCTCTCTCTCTCTCTCTCTCTCTCTCTCTCTCTCTCACACACACACACACACACACACACACACACACACACACACACGCCGCCATCCTTTCTGTTCCTGAATATATTTCACTTTAATTTTTTAAACGATCTTCTAATTTGAAATGCTGCCTCCGCACGCGGATCCTGACGCCCGGGCTGTTTTGAAATATACGATTTTAAATGCACGGAACTCATCCTTTAAAAGATGATTTGCGAGTGTACATTCGAAAATGGTTAATACTTATTTATTACAGATGGAATAATTACAGCTAATGGAACAGTGCCATTTCACATCGGCACCGCGGCGTGGGGCGCTGGGTAATTAGCTGCGCCATAAGTGCCTTTTTTTAGATTACGAAATGACAGCCGAGGAACACCTTTCCGTGAAATGTCTCGGCGTACTAAACCCTCTCCTGTTTATCCTCACCAGCTGCAGATAGTGGGAAAAGCGGGTGGGCGCCGGGATGTAATGGGTTTCATCGCCGCCCGAGTCCCTGCTCTGATTCAGTCCACAGCCGTTTTTAAAAATAGGCAGGATGTGAGCCGGGCGTGGTGGCGCACGCTTGTAATCCCAGCATTTGGGAGGCTGAGACTGGAGGATCCGGGTTCGAGGCCAGCCTCAGCTACCTAGTGAGGCACTCCGCAATTTAGTGAGACTCGGTTTCTAAATAAAGAATAAAAAATAGGGCTGGGGGTGTAGCTCGGAGGTAGAATGCCCCTGAGTTCAATCCCCAGTACTACAAAAAAAAAAAAAAAAGGCAGGACGCGGACTGCAGAGGGTTAGGGAGGTGGTTCTTCTGCATGGAAAATGGAATTTGTGCAAGTTCGAAACTACCATAGGTGGCAGTGCCCCCTTTTGAAGAGACCAAGAGACCACCCTCCCACATTGAGGGAGGGAAGTATGTGTTTTAAAGGACCCTGTGTCTAGTAAGTATCTCACCCACCTAGAAAGGACAGGAGGTAGATGAGAGATGGATGGATGGATGGATGGATGGATAGATAGGTAGAAAGGTAGATAGATATAAAGATAGATAGGTAGGTAGGTAGATAGATGGATGGATAGGTAGAAAGAAAGAAAGATAGATAGAAAGGTAGATAGATATAAAGATAGGTAGGTAGGTAGGTAGGTAGATAGATGGATAAATAGATGGATAGATAATCGATGGATGGATAGATGAGTGGGTGCATAATAGATGGTAGATGGATGGATAGATAATAGATGGATGGATAGATAATATGGTACAATAGATAATATGGTACAATTCCTAGTACCATAAATAAATATATATAGTAATAGGGATTGAACCCAGGGGTGTTCTACCTCTGAGCTACACTCCCAACCCTTTTTATTTTTTATTTGGAAACAGAGTCTTACTAAGTTGTGAGTGTCTCACTAAGTTGCTGAGTGTCTCGCTAAGTTGCTGAAGCTGGCCTCGAACCCGCCGTTCTCCTGTCTCAGCCTCCCAAGGATAGGTGTGTGCCACCACACGCAGCAGTTAATATCTTTAACCTGGTCATTTATATTTGCCACTGGTGTTTCTAGCGTCAGTAGGATTTGCATTTTGGCTTTGAAGAGCACGAATCTAAGGTACCAGTGCTTGAAGCTGCCCCTTTGCGGCTGTTTCTTGGAAGGCAAAAGCCCCTCCTCACTGCCTTTTGTGACTATGATATCAATGATGTTGCTAAAAGTAAAAAAAAAAAAAAAAATTCTGTGTCCATCACGGAGCTGCCTCTTAGAATCCATTTTCTTCCATATTCTAAGTTTGACCAAGTGTTAACTTGGAAACTGTGTTTGCTCACGTTCAGGGGCAGATGGGCTGAGGTGCTGTATTTGAAATTAAACTTCTCCGTAGCTGAGCATGGTGGCACACGCCTGTCATCCCAGTAGTTGGGAGGCTGAGGCAGGAGAATCACAGGTTTGAGGCTAGCCTCAGCAACTTGGGAGACTCTCAGCAACCTAGCGAGACCCTATCTCAAAAATAAAAAAATAAACAGAGCTGAGGAGGGGGTGTAGCTTGGAAGTAGAACTTTCCGGGGTTCAATCTCCAGTACCCTGTTCCCCCTCACCCCCCAAAAAGAAAACTCCTCTATACCGTTTACGTTGCAAGCCTTGTGTAAAATGCTGTGCGTTCTTTCTTTCTCTCTCTCTGAGCACTGAGGGATTGTGATGCTGAACCTGCTCCTCCCCTTAGACCTTCTCCCCACATCAATAAGAAAGGAAATAACTGGTAATTTATGCTGAGTCCAGAAGACAGTTCTAACATGCAGTGCCGCCCTAATTTAGAATAGAGGGGAAAGGGTTTAAATTAGTTTTTTTATAGTGGTAAGTATTTGTGGACAATGTGGAGATTTATGGATTAATTTGTTTTAAATTAACTTTTATAGGGTGACTAATAGTCCGCAGGGATGTGCTAGGGTTTCAATTGCCCATGATTTTTAGTCGGGACCTAGAGAGGAGACCATTTCTCTTAGGAACACTGACATGCTTTTTAAAGTGTGCCGTACGTGGCTTTTCCTTCCTTCCTTCCTTCCTTCCTTCCTTCCTTCCTTCCTTCCTTCCTTCCTTCCTTCCTTCCTTCTTTCCTTCCTTCCTTCCTTCCATTTTTTCTTTTCTTTTTCCTTCATTTTTTCTTTTCTCTTTTCTTTCTTCTTTTTTTTTTTCTCCTCTTTCTTTCTTTTTGTCAGTGTCCAGAGAAAAAGAAATAAGTTCTACGCGTCAGGCTGAGATACACACAGCTGGCCCAACAGCTGATGTCAGTTTTTTCACTCAGAAAAGGAGAAAGACCCACCTCGCCGGCAGACACCCTTCCTGTGCTGATTCCCTGAGCGACCAGCTGCTCAGGGGATTCCACAGCAGAGGTGGGGCGGGCCGCTCTCACGCCCTTCCAGGTGTGCACAGAAGGCTCTTTTATTTATTTATTTATTTATTTTTTAAATTTGGACTCTGTTGGATCTGACTCTGTCTAAAAGGTGTTCAGAAGGTGTCAGAGATGGCTAATTTAGTTCATAAAATATATTCATGTGTGTAAGGATCTGTGTGTCCATCCGTGCATCTGTCCGTCCGTCTGTCCGTCCGTCCATCCATCCATACATCCATCCATACATCCATACATATACACATATATTCATTCATCTGTCTATCCATCTATCCATCCATCTACCTACCCATCCATCTATACATACATACATACATATATACATATATTCATCTGTCCGTCCGTCCGTCCATCCATCCATCCATCCATCCATCCATCCATCTACCTATCCGTCCATCCATCCATCCATCCATCCATCCATCCATCCATCCATCCGTCTACCCATCCATCCATCCATCCATCCATCCATCCATCCATCCATCCATCCGTCTACCCATCCATCCATCCATCCATCCATCCATCCATCCATGCATCCATGCATACATTCATCTGTCCATCCATCCATCTGTCCATCCACCCATTCATCCTTCTTCCATCCATCCATCCATCCATCCACCCACTCATCTCTTCCTCCATTTATATCTAGTTCTAGTGTCTTCCACACATTTGACTGAATGCTAGGGCCCAGGGAAGTGAAGGGAATTTTCAGCAAGGCTGATGACATCTATTTGGCCCATTCTACACATACATATCTCATCAACCAAATTGTCTAAATCTCTTGCAAACAACTGGAGAGTCTATCTACCATGCTCTTTTATTTTTTAAGTTTTTATTTATTTTTATGGTACTGGGGATTGCACCCAGGGGCATTCTACCTCTGAGCTACACCCCCAGTCCTATTTGATTTATTTTTTTTTTAATTTGGAAACAGGGTCTTGCTAGGTTACTGAGGGTCTCACTAAGTCGCTGAGGCTGGTCTGGAACCTGCAACCCTCCTGTCTCAGCCTCCCAAGTCCTGGGATGACAGCAGGACATCACTTAATGATTTCTGCGATTCTTCCATGATAAGTGACAGTCTTTATTTCCTCGTCTGTCTCGAGCTTGGAAGTTATTTTCTTCCACATCCTAAGGATTTAGATTTAAAATCAGTCCTGAAGACTTTCCCATCATGAACTCCAAATATTATTTCTCTCTGTTTGCTCTCTGGGATTCAAAACGGACCAGATTAATCCTTACCATCTTTCTCCTTCTTTTTTCAAAGTGCGTCTCTTGGGCTCTTTGCGCTGTGCCCTTCCAATTTCTTTATAGCTTTCCCTTCTTGTTAATTAATTTTTTCTTCAAAAGTATCTATTCTTTGACTTGTTGATTGACTCTTTTCCATTTGGTACACTGATCCCACGGGAGAGCAAGGTCTTCGCTCTCACTTACTGGGCTTGTCCTTTTTCTTTGGATACGAAGAAAATTTCTGCGTGCACAGGATATGTGTGTTATGTAAATTTTTATTGAAGTACAACATACATAAAAATGCAGAAATCCTAAATTTATAGCTAGATGAATTTTCATAAAATGAACACATATTTATAACCATTATAAATAGTGCTGCTATAAATTTTCTTGCACATTTATTTTGGTGAGCATATGCTGAGCATTTTTATTGAGCTTATAGCTGCAGGAATCGCTTTGTCATGAGGGACGTGTGGTTCAGCTTCCGCGTGCAGTGCCAGACCATTTTCCAAAGTGGTTTTACCAGCGTACACGCCTCTCAACCAAGCCGCATGCAAGAACTCCACACCAAACCCTCAGTCGCAAACCTGAATGGGTTTCCTATGGGAGAATCGCTAATCGCGCTATTTTTTAGAAATGCTTCTTTTATTCTATTTTACTCCTTTTTCGAATTAGAGCCATCCTTTGACATATTTTCAAGGCTTCTTTGGTTTTTTTTTTTTAATGAGCCCTTTAAACATTCTTATTTCATTTTTCTTTTTTTTTTTGTAAGTTCTGGTCTTTGTACATTTGACTCAACCACTTGTTCTGTTATTTCATGATTTTTTGAGGAAAAAATCATGAGCATATTTTAATGAGGCTTGTGTGAGCGCATTCCTTGATGTCTGGGTTAAAAGAAGTACCTTCCCGCAGTTAAGATTTGCATTTGTGGGAAGTCGGTGTCCAGAAGCACCACCAACCTGGTAGAACTTTTTTGTGGTCCTGGGGATTGAACTCAGGAGCCATCTACCTCTGAACTACACTTACCCCAACCCTTATTAAGTTTTGAAACTAAAGTTTTAATATTTAAGTTTTGAAACAGGGTCTCACTAAGTTTCTGAGGGTCTCACTAAGCTTCTGAGGCTGGCCTCCAACCTGGGATCCTCCTGTCTCAGCCTCAAAAAGACTGAGATTCCAGGCATGCACCACCATTCTCTGCTGTCGGCATGACTTTATAGTAAAAACGAGCTAAGAACCAGTAAAAGGGCAAGTTGTGGTTATGCCTTCTCAGGGGAAAATATTTTTTCCCTTCTATCCAAAACCCTTCTGGAAAGAGCGTTTCTTTATTTGCTTGTCTGTATTTACCCCGGACGCTGAGACGGAGGGTCTTTCAGGGTTCCGACAGAAAACCAAGAACGTGGAGGGATCGCTGTCTTGCAAATCAAACCCTTTGGGCCAACACAAACCTTCTGGGTCCTTCTCCTGGGTAGCTGTGAGGATAAAATCTGTTGGTCACACCAGCTTTGCCTCTCCTCTCTGGGTTTGTATTTTTGCAAATTTCTTGACCATCAGGCAGTGACTGCAGATATTTAAAAGTTTCATCCAGCCGCAGGGTGTGGTGGTGGTGCATGCCTGGAATCCCATAACTTGGGAGGCTGAGACAGGAGGATCGCAGGTTCGAGGCCAGCCTCAGCAACTTAGCGAGACCTAGTTTCATAATAAAGAATAAAATAGGGCTGAGGATCGAGCTCAGAGGTAAAAATGCCCCAGGGTTCAGTCCTTGATAGTAAAAAATTAGTTTTCTTTCAGCATTATATATTATACTTAAATATCATGCTATATTATTGGTAACATGATATTATAATATTACTATTACCTTATTTTTCCCCAGGGAAAATTGCTTAAAACAGCAATTCTTTTTTTTTTTTAATGGTACTGGGGATTGTACCCAGGGACATTCTACATTTGAGCTACATTCTCATCCCTATTTTTTATTCTTTATTTTGAAACAGGGTCTCACTAAGTTGCAGAGTGCCTCACTAAGTAGCTGAGGCTGGCCGCGAACCCGGATCCTCTGGTCTCAGCCTCCCAAGTCCTGGGATGACAAGTGTGCGCCACCATGCCCAGCTTAAAACAGCAATTCTAAAAATGTGTTCTATAATGGGGCATGGTGGCATATGCCTGTCACCCTGGTACTTAGGAGGCTGAGACCAGAGAATTGCAGGTTCAAAGCCAGCCTCAGCCATGTAGGAAGACCCGCAGCAACCTAGCATGACCTGTTTCCAAATTGAAAAAATAAAATAGGGCTGACTAGGGGTGTAGGCTGGAGGTAGTAGAATGCCCCTGGGTTTAATCCCTGTTACCAGAAACAAACAAAAACAAATGTGGTGTAGGAACATCTTGTGTCCCGGAGGCTATTTCTAGGGTTCTCTGGGTGAGAACCAGCAACACAATGAGACCCTGTTTCAAAACAAAACAAAAAAAAATTTAAAAAACAGGCTGGGGTGTAGCTTGGAGGTAGAAGGCCCCTGGGCTCAATCTCCAGTACCACGCACGTCACAGGAGATGGGTCTGGGTTCTGCGTGAGCTTTAACGTTGCAGAGAATAAGGGCTCATCGAAACCGGCAAGGATGTGTTTGCTGTGGATTTTCTTCTTAGATAAAACTGTTTGTACACTGGGCAGTCAATTTACTCGGCATCTTGAAGACGGTTATGCGGTAATAAACAGTCCCCTCCTCACAGAATACCCTTTACTCTCTGATGAACGTTCAAAGGAGTCTTCTTAATATGACTAAGAGTGACTGGGCCATTGGACCGTCAACTCAGGATGGGGGGTGGGGGAGGGGGGTGGGAGAAAGCCTGTGTCTTCTGGGCATGGTGGTGCACGCCCGCCATCCCAGTACTTAGCAGGCTGAGACAGCAGGAGGAAGAGCGCAGGTTCAAGGCCAGCCTCAGCCACCTAGCAAGTCCCTCAGCAACCTAGTGAGACCCTGTTTCAAAACCAAAAAAAGTTTTAAAAAGGGCTGGAGGTGTAACTCAGAGGTTGCATGTGCCTGGGTTCAATCCCCAGTACCATACAAAGAGAAAGAGAAAGAGAAAGAGAAAGAGAAAGAGAAAGAGAAAGGAGAGAGAGAGAGAGAGAGAGAGAGAGAGAGAGAGAGAGAGAGAGAGAACCTGCGTCCTAATCTTGCCCTGACACCTGTCGGCTGTATCGCAAGCCCCTCGGTGGTGTAATACTGTACCGGTGGCCTCGGTGGCTGCGTCCCCTCTGACCCAAGCCCAGGACGACGCCCCTTCCCTCCCGCCGCCTCTGGGGCTCACTCCGGCCAGGGCAGCTTGAGGAAGCATGGTGCTGTCAGACACACGTGGTAAACGCTGGCGCAGGGGGCTCGTCAGCTCCACCTGCGTCCACTCACAAGTCAGCACCGTGTGAGAAAGAAGCCGCTGAGGCCCCACTCAAGAGAGCACTCGGGGACGGCAGGATACAGTAATGAATTCCACGAGTGACCTCCCTCCATCCCAAACACGGCCAAGGAACCGCCCTGATCGTGAACCTGTTCAACTCGCAGAATTGCCAAGAGGCAGGAATTGTCATTGTTCTGTTGTTGTTGGGGTTTTTTTTGGTTCTACCTCTGAGCTATATCCCAGCTCTATTTTATTTTATTTGCGGTACTGGGGATTGAACTCAGGGGCATTCTACCTCTGAGCTACACCCCCAGCCCTATTTTTTTTTTTTTTTATTCTTCATTTTGAAACCGAGTCTCACTAAGTTGCAGAGTGCCTCACTAGGTAGCTGAGGCTGGCCGCGAACCCGGATCCTCTGGTCTCAGCCTCCTGAATGCTGGGATTACAAGCGTGCGCCACCACGCCCGGCTCCAGCTCTATTTTATTAATTAATTTGTTAATGAATTAATTTATTTATGTATTTATTTATTTTTAATTTGGAAAGAAGTTCCCCCTAAGTGGCCGAGGGGCCTCGCTAAGTTGCTGAGGCTGGCCTCCAACCTGCGATCCTCCTGTCTCAGCCTCCTTAAGTATTGTGATTACAGGCACCCACCACTGCGCCGGCTTTGTTGTTGTTTCACACCATCCCGTTTTGGGGTGGCCCGTTACTCAGCTAGAAATAGCACATTCTGACCTTTCCCCCCCCTCAGCCTCTTCAGCTTCCAAACAGGGATGTCCACATTTTCTCAGAGGGCTTGTGTGAATTCAGATGAGTTGATAAATAAATCCAAGGTGGTGTTCCCAGTTCTCCCACGAGCTCGGCACAAGTAAATACCATGGTTAGGTCTGTGCACAAAAACCAATTTGACTCTGTTGAGGGGCTTGACCAGTCACATCAACGTCTTTACAAATATCTAGCTGGCTAGCTAGCTGTGCACAAATGCACAATTCAGTTCTTAACTGACTTGATTATCGTTTTGACCCTGCCAACATTCTTCAGTGAAGGTCAAGATTTTCTTAACTGAGCCGGGCACGGTGGCACACACCTGTAATCCCAGTATTTGGGAGGCTCAGACAGGAGGGCTGTGAGTTCCAGGCCAGCCTTAACAACTTAGTAAGACCCTCAGCAACCTAGTGAGACCCTGTTTCAAAATAAAAACCTAAAAAGGACTGGGGAACTCAGAAGTAGGATGCCCCCAGGTAGGTTCTATCTCCAGTACCAAAAAAAAAAAGATTTTCTTAACTGAATGACTTAGCCAGTTCAGTCAGTCAAAATACTCAAAACAATTTGGGCATTATAGAAACAGTCTGAGTGTGATCTTTTCTTCTTATTTAATTTTAGTGGGAAATTATGCAGCAGAGACCTAGAGATGCATAGCAAATACGGGCAGAAACTTGGACTTGTACCTGCCCAGTTTCAAATTACTACACAGATTATAGCCGCATTTGTTGGGTCACAGGGGAAAAGAAAAAAAAAAAAGAGCTGGTTTTTATTTCCCAATGGCGTGCTACATTATAAGTCCATTAGTGATTGCATACGTTATTGCTATAATTCCAATAACTGACATATATTATAATCTCAATAATAATGCAGTTCTTGTAGCATGCAGTATGTAATTTATTGAACAACGTCGTGGGGATTTATTTTTACATCGTGGCTTCGACTGGCCGCCATGGAGAACTTGCCCTGCATCCTGAGTCCACAAGTCTGGACAGATGGGTTTTTTTTTGTTTTTTTGTTTTTTTGCGGTACTGGGGATTGAACCCAGGGGCATTCTACCTCCGAGCTACACCCCCAGCCCTATTTTTTATTCTTCATTTTGAAACAGGGTCTCACTAAGTTGCAGAGGGCCTCACTAAGTAGCTGAGGCTGGCTGCGAACCAGGATCCTCCGGTCTCAGCCTCCCAAGTGCTGGGATGACAAGCGTGCGCCATCATGCCCGGCGACAGACTCCTTTTTGTTGGAAGACGCTGTCAGGAGCCTGGGTGTGAGAGTCATTGGTCCTGGGTGACAGGAGAGATGCATTACTGTTCCTACCTGTCACGTGGGCGCTGCCACCCGGATTCAAGTCCCAGCTGCGGTCACTGAAGTATTCACAGATACTGGGCCAAGTTCAGGGTTATGGAAGGCAAGGCCTTCCTTGTGAATTGTCAGAAGGAGTTTTGCTCTTCTGTTTCCATCTCCAGCCTCTCTTCTCTTCTCCTTCAAAATGCCCTTTGGATCTTGGTCTTTTGGCCTTTGGCCTTACAAAACAGCACACACAAGACCCCAAGTTTGCTCGTTCTCTAGACCACAGACACGCTGCTTCCCCTGGGCCCAAGAAAACCGACATCCTTCCGTGTTTTTCCTTCTGCACTGGAAATCCAAGTAAAACACAAATCAAATACCTGTTTCCCCCGTCTCAGGAAGTCTGTTTTGGTCTAGGACTCAAAGAGAGTCTACTTGTTTGGGTGCACCTGTTTCTCCAGGAGGTAGGACTGAAATCCTGTGGTTAGCCGGGCGTGGTGGCACACACTTGTAATCCCAGCATTTGGAAGATTGAGACCAGAGGATCCAAGTTCGCGGCCAGCCTCAGCTGCTTAGTGAAGCCCTCTGCAACTTATTGAGACCCTGTTTCAAAATAAAGAATAAAAAAGTAGGGCTGGGGGTATAGCTCGGAGGTAGAATGCCCCTGAGTTCAATCCCCAGTACTGCAAAAAAAGAAAAGAAATCCTACAGCTGGCCCTACAATGCGTGCATTTTGTTTCGTAAGAAAGGAATAGCGCTGGCTGCCTTTGAACCAGTTGACTCCAGTTGTAGGAGAGGAAGCCCCCTGTGGGTCTGAATATGGACAGAAACAGCAATAGGGACCCTGAGCTTTCGGGTGCTGGTGGCAAAATGGACATAGAAGAAGGAAAGCAATAGATTGCTTGCTGAAAGCCGGGGGCAGGGCGAGGTGATGATTAATTCAACCTGAAATCTGCAGATCTGCAGGACATTATGAGCCTGCTGAAAATTAGCATGATTAAAGGTGTCTCTGGAGGTGTTTGGGGAGCATGTGAGGCAGGGGTGGTGGGGGGGGCGGTGACTAATTGTAAATCAGTAGTCTTTCCCCACCCAAGAGTATTTCATTAATCAGCTTGGATGGTTTGAATCCCATTCAGCGTCACACAAAACACCATCAGTGTCCACGCTACTCTAAAATTAGAAACAGATTTTTTTTTAAAGGCGATACATTAAGTTGCAGGCTTCTACCTGCCTGGATCAGCACTGAGCTATTTTTAACCTACGTCTGCCAAGAAGCTGGGGATGGTAAATAGAGGCTTACAACGGTCGCATGGTAAAAAACGGACCCATCTTGGGGAATGACGCCTTAATATGTTGGTGGCTTAAATGTTATCACTTCTATAAGCTGTATCTGGCTAAACCTACAGACACAGTTCTTAAGTAGAAGGGAAGTACGGTGTAAAATTATCCACAGATTTTTTTTTTCAACTCCAATGTGCATTTCTACGAATGTAGCAACAAACTTATTTATATCTACAAAGAGATACCGGCTTAACATTTCGTTAGCTTCTATGACATAGTTACCAGGAAACATCGCAACTTTCGTGGATTCTGCCCGCCCCTCCCCACCCCACGCACACACCTGTCGACATGTTTCAAATGGTTTGTTTGGTGCACAACTATTTAGAAGTAGAAGGAGCTGGGCGTGGTGGTGCACGCCTGACATCCCAGTCCTTGGGAGGCTGAGGCAGGAGGATCGCAGGTTGGAGGCCAGCATCAGCAACCTAGCAAGACTCTGTTTCAAAACTTAAATCAAAACAACTAAAAAGGGCTAGGGGTATAGCTCAGAGGTAGAACGGCTCTGGGTTCAATCCCCCTTGCAGAAGAAAAGAGAAAGAAGTGACCAGATAGACCTCGGGTCTGGGCAGAGCAGCTTAGCAAACCGTGCCCCCGGTGGCTCCCCTCGGCCCTCTGGCTGGATTTCCTTTTCTGCCTTTGTGTGGAGGTGCTGGTGAGTTCTTGGGCCGCCCCTGATCAGCACGGCCTCGAGGGGGCACGGAAGCAGGCCGCCTCTGGGGAGGTTGTGACCCAGCTGCTGGCCACAGGACCGTGGGATGGGAGGAACCAGGGCTGGGAGGGGGAGCTGCAAACACTGTGTCTTATGTGACGTGCAAAATGAAGGGAATCTGGAGAAATGCATGTGTGTCTTCATACCTTTCTTTAAAAATGAAAAAAAAAAAAAAACCCCTTACATTTTTCTAGAAAAATTCACAGCTAAACACATCATCACTCACATTATTTTGCTTTCAGCCGTATTAATCATGTCTCGCTGACACTGTTTTGCTTTGTTTGCTTTTGCTAACGAAACACATCTGGCGATATTTTTAGTTAGCCTGATGCTCTTAGTGGTTATCTTACTATAATTATTTAAAAATTATTTATTTTGTTGTTGTTGTTTATTTATTGGTACTGGGGATAGAACCCAGGGGCATTCTACTTCCAAGCTATGCCTCCAGTCCTGTTTTACTTTTTATTTGGAAACAGAGTCTGGCTAAGTTGCTGAGGGTCTCCCTAACTTGCTGAGGCTGACTTCCAACCTGCGATCCTCCTGTCTCAGAATCCCAAGTCCAAGCCGGGCGTGGTGGCGCACACTTGTCATCCCAGTACTTGGGAGTCTGAGACCAGAGGATCCGGGTTCAAGGCCAGCCTCAGCTACTTAGTGAGGCCCTGTTTAAAAATAAAGAATAAAAAATAGGACTGGGGGCATAACTTGGAGGTAGAATGCCCCTGGGTGCAATCTCCAGCACTGCAAAAAAATAAATAAATAAAAAAAAAAGAATCCCAAGTCCTGGGATGACAGACATGCAGCTTTAAAAAAACCAAAAGAAAAAAAAAAAAGAGAAAGAAAAAAGAAAAAACTGACTTCTTACTTGATAGAGCTGTTAAATGACCCTCTCTCCTCCTGTCACAGTTGATTTTTTTTTTTTCCCTCAACATTTTAAGCCTCTGGCTGTCACTCCGCCTCTACCAGAGTTTCTTCGCTTCCTAGCCAGGAAAAGAGGTTTAAGAAAATGCGTTTTTCAAACAGTCAAAGGAAATAATACCACCGAACATTCCAGAGTCACGGGCGGTTGTTGAAGGTGACATTGTTTATCATCTGGCAACAGTGACAACCCTCTTGGCTTTTATGGTTGGAAAAAAGGGGGGCCAGGGACCCCAGCACACAGCGCAGGATGGGGGCCGGAGGAGGAGGTCGTGCCTTTGTACCTGGAGCCTCCCAGCCTCTTTCCTGGAGTGCAGCCTCTTCTGGAAGGAAGGAAGGAAGGAAGCGCCCGGAACCTCCCTGTCTCTGCACATCAGGAGCTTTCTTCAGGGCCCCTCGGCCCTCACAAGGAGAAGCCTTCAGTGACATTATAACTTGCAGACCCCAGCAAACAAGATGTAAAGACCACGCAGGGAAAAGAACTTGGGCTCCAGCTTGGAATGAGGTCCCCATAAAAGAACGGCAAGACCCCAGTGCTCAGTACTAGGGGACCCAAGGAATCCCATTATCTGGTGATTGTAATGAATAAAATGCCATGATTTTCGTCCTGTAATTGGTGTGAAATGCTGCCCAGCAGCCAGGGATGAAAGAACGCACTTTTGCACATCATTTCGGGGCCCTGAGTCCTAGGATGTGTGCATTATATTATTTAGCAGAAATAATAAAGCGCTAAATAATGCCGCTTTCTCTCTCTCTCTCTCTCTCTCTCTTTTTTTTTTAATTTAATGCACGGCATTAACCACTTTTGTGTGTTAATGTGGTACCTGCCAATTACGTGCATTAAGGTAAAAAGCTAAAATATACAAATTAAGTTATGAATACACTGCTACATTTAACAGATTAGTCGGAAGACTGTGAAGGATTTCGAGAGTATATTAAATGCGTTAAAAAGCATTTCCTTCATCTTGAACCTGGAGGTTAATTTTTTTTTTTTCCCCCAAAAGTGTGTGGTCTCAGAGCCCTGAGAGTGTCCTGATCGTATCCAAAGGAATTTAATATATGTGGAAGAAATGAACGGGCACCAGGCCGTGGGGCCCGGAGCGGCGCTGTCTCCTCAAGTAATCCTCACAGCTGCCTGGGCCACAGATCAAAGACTTTATCTATAAAGGAACCTTAGTAAATATCAGGTGGTGGCATTGTTTGTGATGCTGAGGGCCAAACCCAGGAGCATTCTACCTCCAAGCCATACCCCAGCTCTATTTTATTTTTTTAAATTTGGAAACAGGGTCTTGCTAGGTTGCTGAGAGTCTCACTAAGTTACTGAGGCTGGCCTCGAACCTGTGATCCTCTTGCCTCAGCCTCCCAAGTACTGGGATTACAAGTGTGCGCCACCACACCCAGCTGTGAGAACATTCCTATGATGTTTTTCCCCGTCCCTTCTTGGCTTGTCTTCTCTCCAGTCTGCCTCAGTTTCCCCCACCCCATCATAATGACCAAGTTGTAATTTGCACATGTAACGGTCTATATTCATCAACTAGAGTCTCAGATGGCATCACTGTAAGCATTTGGGGTAGTCATGGAAACGCGACCTTTGTATGAGCCAAAACCTCATAATAAGCCGGGCGTGGTGGCGCACGCTTGTAATCCCAGTACTTGGGAGGCTGAGACTGGAGGATTTGGGTTCGAGGCCAGCCTCAGCTACCTAGTGAGGCACTCCGCAACTTAGTGAGACCCTGTTTCATAATAAAGAATAAAAAATACAGCTAGGGGTATAGCTCGGAGGTAGAATGCCCCTGAGTTTGATCCCCAGTACTTCAAAAAAAAAAAGAAAGAAAGAAAGAAAAGAAAAAACAACAATAACAACAAAAAAAACCCTCATAATAAATCTGTCTGAGCTGGGCATGGTGGTACACACAAGTAATCCCAGTACTTGGGAGGCTGAGACAGGAGGATTGCAGGTTGGAGGCCTGCCTCAGTAACTCAGGGCGGCCCTCAGCAACTTAGTGAGACCCTGTTTCAAAATAAAAAATAAGAGCCGGAGACACTTGTCATTCCAGTACTTGGGAGGCTGAGACAGGAAGATCCGGGTTCGTGATCAGCCTCAGCTACTTAGTGAGGCCCTCCGCAACTTAGTGAGACCCTATTTCAAAAATCAAGAATAAAAAATAGGACTGGAGGTGTAGGTCAGAGGTAGAATGCTTCTGGGTTCAATCTCCAGTACTGAAAAATTAATTAATTAATCAATTAAAAATAAAATAAGGGCTAACGGTGTCACTTGGAGGTAAAATGCTCCTGAGTTCAATCCCTAGTACCAAAAACAAAAATAAACCCACTGTGTCTCTAGATAGATATTTGTATGTAGATGCATGTCCTAGTGCTATGTCTCTGGGGCAGTCTCATAAGCCTCCCCTCCTATCAGAGCTATGCTAGTCATTTCTTCATAGACACCAGTGCATTTAAGTACCTTCAAGAAACTGTTTAGCTGGGCATGGTGGCGCACGCTTGTCATCCCAGTACTTGGGAGGCTGAGACAGGAGGATCTCGGGTTCGTGGCCAGCCTCAGCTACCTAGTAAGGCTCTCTACAACTTAGTGAGACCCTGTTTCAAATAAAGAATAAAAAATAGGGCTGGGGGTATAGCTCAGAGGTAGAATGCCCCTGGGTAATCCCCAGTACTTCAAAAAAAAAAAAAAAAAAAAAAAAAAAAAGGACGCAAGCAGGAGGACTTCTACCTGTTGGTGGTATTGCAAAATAGGGCAGCTGCTAACACTACGGAGATGAGTGTGGTGGTTCCCCAGAAGACCGACCCGCTGTACCACTCCTCGGGATGTTTCCAAAAGAATCAAAGTCTCCATGCTATAGTGACCCTTCCTACAAATCCACGTTTATAAGCAGACCAATCTACAATAGCCAAACCATGGAACCAGCCTAGGAACAGAGCACTTAGCATATGGAGCCTGTTTTTTCTGGACTTTTCTGAGTATCCCAGACTATTGGAGCCAGGAGGACACTTGGGGGCCGCCGCTGCCCGCCCTCTTCTTTGAAAGTTGAGGAAACCATGGCCCAGTAGAGTTCTGCAAGGCTCCCAAAACCACACCGTTCCCAACAGAGATAAAATTAGAATTCAGACCAGCCCGGCTTCCGCGCACGGGTCTGGGCTCACAGCTTTCAAAGCTAAACACAATGTCGGATGGTTTTCCTTTCATCTGTATTTTTTTTCCCCGAGCATTATCTGCAAAACGACAGGTTCTGATAGTCTCCGGTTGGAATAGAATCGCGTGGTGTGGGAGCTATTGTTGCAAACTCAGACTAGGGTCCAGGGTCCGGTGTTGACAATGGCACCGTTGGAACGCTCTTCTGCGACCTTCTGGACAACCTGTTGTACAGGGCGAGGGGCCCAGCTGCCCCCGTGAGCCTCCTCGGACCCCGCACCCCCCCCCCCCCCCCCCCCCCCCCCCCCCCCCCCCCCCCCCCCGGTCCCTCTTCCTGCCTGGGAGCTGCAGAAGCAGACACAAGCCTTAACGTCCTGCACCCTCCAGGAACACCTCGACACCGGAGGGCTCCGAACCTCGAGGAGACACCCACACGTCCTTGGAGACTTTCCTCCCTTGTCAATCAGCATCTCACCAACTGCTGATCCCACTTTATCATTATTATTATTATTATTATTATTATCATTATTATTATTATTATTATTATTATTATTATTATTATTATTATTCGTGCCCCAAAGATGCACCACAGTGAACTAACTCTGCAGTCGAACTGTCTGGAAATGAACAGCAGGCAGGCAGGCAGAGGGCTAGCTAGCGAGGTGTGCACGCTGGGTCGGCCTCTCTCAGACGCCCGCTATGCTACGTACACCAAGCAACTCACACCCTTGGGGAGCTCAGAACCTTCCAGATGCCTGCAAGAAAAAACAAAAATGGCATCTCTCGAGAGAAACGAGAGACGTGACAGGAACAGCTCCAAGCAGGAGAGGTGGGTACTTCACAGTGCAGCCCGGGCCAGGTGACCTTCTGAGGACCCTACCAGCCTCCACGGTGTCTTCACCCCAGGCACGGCCAGCTCTGGAACACCCAGGAAGGACCTGTCACCAAGCAGGGTCTCGGAGCCCCTTGGCTAATCCCGACCGCACAGAGGTAAATCCCATACGCTGGTCCTATCTGGGGCCACAGCCAACTTCAAAACATCTCTTAAGCACCCCTCAGGATAACAAGCCTCATTATCTTTTTTTTTTTTTTGGTACTAGGGATTGAGCACAGGGGCATTCTACCTCTGAGCTACACCCCCACTCCTTTATTTTTTATTTTGAAACAGGGTCTCCCTAGGTTTCGGAGGCTGGCCGCCAACCCGAGGTCCTCCTGTCTCAGCCTCCCCAAAGATGGGGATGGCTGGCGGGTGCCACCACACCCAGTCACGTGAATCGTTTTCAAGGTCAGTGGCATGAGGCTCAATCCTGTGATCTTAAAACCGTTGCTGTCTCTGTGGAGTTGACTTTCCTATGGAGTCCAATCGTGCCCGTCCTTGGGGGGGAGGGGACCTTCTTACTTCATTTCACAGCGTATGTGCGAAGTTCGTCTGTACTATAGCAGATGTGGAGACTCTTTCTGTGGCTATGACAACATCCCTGAGGCTGGGTGCTAGATAAAGAAGAGATACTTGTGCAAGCTCCTGTAACGTCCAAAATTGAGCTCTGGCAGAGACTTAGAGGAAAATGATACTGTGGTGGTGCCACAAGAGATAGAGAGACAGACACCACATGGTCAGCCTTTCTCTTTTTATAGCAACTCATTCTCATAGAACTAAGGTACTCAGAGAGGTCAGCATTAATCCCTTCTGGCAGCAGCTTTTTTACGGGTTAGGGTTAAGGGTTAAGGGTTAACAAGCCCATCGCCACATTGGGGAAGAAGCTTCCAGCACATAAGCTTTCAGGAGACAAACCACATCCAAACCACAGCATAGCACAACTCCCTTTCCATTTTTCAGGGCTGCATAGTATTCCGTTGCATATGCATACCACAGTTTGTTGATCCATTTTATCAGTCAACGGACGATTGGGTCGCCGCCACTTTTGGTCTACGTCTGTTTCCAGAATGCTGCTACGAGCGTAGGCCATACAAACGTCTCCCTTCTCTTCTCTGGGGTGGATAGCCAGGTGCGTGGAATTCCCCGGTTGCCTATCCTTCAAGTTCCCGGCATAACAAATCAACACTGAGTTGAAAGCAGTAGGGAGAAAGGTGGGCGTGCCAGGAAGGGATTGGCCTGCACAATTTTAGATTTTCTGGGTCACTCTGTCCCCAGAACCACAGCCACACCCGAGTATCTCTTAAGTCAAAACACACGTGGGGTTGTATACAATCGCCACAGCTGACAGTCTTCCCCCACCCCTTATTTTATTTTATTGGTCCTGGAGTTGAATCCAGAGGCTTTTCTACTTCTGAATTATACCCCCAGCAGCCCCATCATATTTTTATTTAATTCTGAAGCAGGGTCTCACTAAGCGGCCGAGGGTCTCGCTGAGTGGCTGAGGCAGTCCTCGAACCTGCAATCCTCCCACCTCAGCCTCCCAAGGGCTGGGATGACAGGTGCGCTCCACCATTCCCGGCTTCTCTCTCCCTTCTGACGCAGGGCTTCTGCCGTCCTGAACTTTGGGCAGCGTCTCACCTGAGTTGTCGTGAGCCGCGAAGACAGAGCCGTTCTCTGACAGCGTGGTCTTTTTTTAGTTACCTGCGCTCAGCGCCTTAACCCTCCAGCACTTTTGTCCCTTTGTCTCGCCCAGCAAACGGCTGTTCAGCAGAGAGAAGCCAGATCCAAACTCGGGCCAAACCCTCCTCACAGTCTCTCCTCTTTTTTTTTTTTTTTTTTTTTTTGTTGTCGGTACCGGAATCACATCTCACCTGCCCGGACCTGCCAAGTTTTTGGATTTCCTAGAGGAGGTTTTTATTCTATCTGCTTGTCTGCGCTTGTATACAAAACCCGTAATTATATACTAGGCGGAACGCACCGGTGTGCTTTTGTGCTTGCCTTGCTTTTTCTAAACCCGCTGAATTGGTCCTTTTTATTTCGGGAGTCTATTGTTACCTTTAAAAGTGTTACTGTTTCCTCTCCCCCTGGGCTACTGATCTTTTCGCCTTTGTGCCAGCAACTAAATGTTTATGTTTAAAAAAAAAAAAAAAAAGGGCCATGCAAAATACTTTTTCTTTGGGTGGAATTTTAAAACTTTTATGTTTCTATCCAGAGGAGAAGTTGGATTTTTAAATGTCACACCTGCACTTGAATGCTACTGCTGAACTAACTTTTGTTCTTAAAATATGTCGTTCTATTTTTAGATAGGAAAATCGCCAAAAATTAGGTCTGTGGGCTGGGCGTGGTGGTGCACACCTGTCATCCCAGTGCTTGGGAGGCTGAGTCAGGAGGATTGCAGGTGTGAGGCCAGCCTCAGCCACTTAGAGAAGCTCTGTTTCCAAATTAGAAAGAAAAAAAAAGGGTTGGGGTGTAGCTCGGAGGTAGAGTGCCCTTGGGTTCAATTCCCAATACCAAAATAATATAATAATAATAATAATAATAATAATAATAATAATAATAATATCTTTTATGCCATGGGGGGACAGCCTCAGTAAGACTTAATCTTTATTTCCGAACATCCATATAATTTTGTTCTATCTTAGTTTTAAGGCACTTGACATTTGCCTCCAATAATTATTTAAGGACCAACTGCCTTATTTTGCTATTATGTTGCAAATTTCTTAAGGACAGGGACTTTTCCACAAACAGCTACAGATCCTTTTAGTGCTTAATCTGCCACCAGGTACAGAGTAGCTATTCCAGTCCTTCACAGCACAGTGGATTGAGAAAAAAATCCTCTGTCGATCTTTTACACAGAGACTGGCCAACTGCAGCCCAAGCCCAAGGGCCACCTGTGTGTGTATGCGAATAAAGTTTTATTGGCACACAGCTGTTTTTTTTTGTTTGTTTGTTTTTTTGTTTGTTTTTTTTTTTTTTTTTTGCGGTACTGGGGATTGAACTCAGGGGCATTCTACCTCCGAGCTACACCCCCAGCCCTATTTTTTATTCTTTATTTTGAAACCGAGTCTCAGTAAGTTGAGGAGGGCTTCACTAGGTAGCTGAGGCTGGCCGCGAACCCAGATCTTCTGGTCTCAGCCTCCCGAATGCTGGGATTACAAGCGTGCGCCACCATGCCTGGCTCCCACACAGATTTGATGTTCAAAATTCTACCCAAGTTCCCAGTTCATCAACGCCCACCTTTCCCTTGTCCGAGCTATCGACTGACCTACCTGTTCTCTTCTGTGCAACCCTTGCTTCTGATGTGAATGAGATTGCGCGGCTAAAGCTGGGCAGGGCGGAGGGGTTGTTTATTTTTCTCGACTCCCAGAGAAACGCTAAATCCCAGCAATCCAGGGGTTAAGATGCGTACTTGGGAGGCTGAGACAGGAGGAACACAAGTTGGAGGCCAGCCTCGGCTACTTAGCGAGACTCTCAGCAACCTGGGAAGACCCTATTTCAAAACTCACTCTCTCTCTCTCTCTCTCTGTCTCTCTCTCTTTTTGAAAAAGGGTGGAGGTATAGATCAGAGGTAGAATGCCCCTGGGTTCATTCCCCAGAACCATAAAAAAATAAAATCCAGAGAGATTTCTTTTTCTCCCATTCTACATAACTAGGTATAAGCAGGTGTTCAGTAATAAAACAAACCAGAATAATAATTCTAAACTCGTTATTAGACAAACTTCAAGGAGTACGTGTCCAAGAGTGAGAGGGGGAAGCCCCATCAAAACTCAAGAAAGATCGTCTACACAACGTGTACGGGAGTCCCCGGTGCCCCCAGCCTTCCCCTCAAGCTTTTGCTTTAGCCCTTAATACTTAATCCAGCACTCAGCTCTGAGGGAACAAAATATGACTATGTTTATCATAGATGGAGAGAGGCCTACAGCTGGCACCTCCTCAGCCTCTTGGGTTGTCTTTGCCTTTTTATTGCCAAATCATATCTTGAAAGTTGCAAAATGGGTGAGGTGGGGGCTCGGCTTTTTCCTTTCCCCTGTGGACTTTTCTGGTGTACAAGAATCCCTCCCGGATACTGAGCAAAACCATCAGACAAATGGATTTATCGCTGGGACGCTTGAACGGAGTTTTGCAAACACACGTCCAGGTTTCTGTTCTGTTTTTTTGTTGTTTTTTTTTTCTCTTCTGGAAAGCAGGCGACACAGTTCCTGCATTGTGGTCCTCCGTCGCTGGGAGTTGATTTTCTGCCCCGGCTTCTTCGGGCCTCCTCTGTGTCATCAAGTACATAATCTATTCATTAGTTGCCCCTTATCGTATTCTGTCCTATTGTCCCCAGATGATGGGGAAGGACACCAGACACCGGAGACTAACTCCACCGCAGGGAATTAACGCCGGGGTGTTGAAGGAGCCCCTCGTCACATGGCTGAGACACTCTCAGGATGACAGGTTCAGGAATGAAATCCAGGAATTCCCACCAGGGGCCTCTGTCCCCTGTCCGCAGAGGACACTGCTATTTTCCGTGGTTTGCAGCTCGCCGGGAGCCTGCGTCGAACAAGGTCTTCCGAATAAACCCCGGGGGGAAACTTGCTTTCGTGGCGGCCAAAAGTTCCGAAAGAAACTAACACACATTTATGACTATGGAGGTTGAGATCACACACATAGGAACCAGACGTGGTGGTGCACACCTAGTATCCCAGGACTTGGGAGGCTGAGGCAGGAGGATCGCGGGTTCGAGGCCAGCCTCAGCAACTTTGCCAGAGAGACTCTCGGCAACTTAGTGAGACCCTGTTTCCAAAGACAAACTGGAATAGGGCCGGGGTTGTAGCTCGGAGGTGGAACACCACTGGGCTTAATGCCCTGTCACAAAACAATAATAAAAGTAATAGTAATGAAAATAGCCAATGTGTCGGAGAGCATAGCAGTGGGGGAAGGCTACCCTGGTACAGATTTGGGGTCTTCCTCAATCCCTATATAGAAACATCAAGCAACTGGAGAGAAAAAAAAAAAACTAGCAACAAGAGGAAAAAACAAGCAACTGGAGAGGAAAAAACAACTGGAGAGGAAAAAATACAGTATTTGCAATAAAACCAAGTGATGGTATCAACACAAGCCACTACATACAAGAAGACCAGACAAGCCACAAATCACGACCTGTCATTCTTTTAGACTTTTGCAGCCTAAAACTACATGCAAGCCACCAAATCCACCTGGCAGGGGCATCCCCAGAGGAGCCAGGGGAGCATCGAATGGCCAGGAGCCATTAACCACAGGTTTTTGTGTACATATATAGATCTACGTATCTATGTATATTTTGGTGCTGGGGATTGAACCCAGGGACATTCTACCTTTGAGCTACGCCTCCAGTCCTTTTTTTTTTTTTTTTTTTTTTTTTCTTCTTCTTCTTCTTCTTCCTCCTCCTCCTCATCCTCCTCCTTCTTCTTCTTTTGTTGTTTGGAAACAGGGTCTCACTAAGTTGCCTAGGGTCTCACCAAGTTGCTGAGGCTGTCCTGAACCCGCGATCCTCCTGTCTCAGCCTCCCGAGGACTGGGGTGACAGGCGTGCATCCCCACACCCGGCTGCCCCGTAATTGTGGCTTCTTTGCTCTGAAGTTGTTTCTGTTTGCCGTTGCTTACTTATAAGTGGACAAGGTGGCATCCTCTGTAACTGGGGGATGTGACATGCTTTCTACCCGGTGAGGATCTTATTTAAGTGGCGCTTAAAACACATCGCTTCACAATCCTGGTTATGAAAGCCTTGGGGCAGTGCGTGTTCTCGGATTTTTCAGATTTCACCGAAGTAATTCAGCAGAAAACTATGCATTCGCTAACAACCCCCGCCCACCTCCCTCCCGGCAGGCAGCGCTGGAGACAGTAGCTCCTAATCAAACACATTAATAATTCCACAGGAAACATGAATATTCTCACCAAAGGGAATGGATAAGCAACTTTTGCTGACAAATAACTTCGTGCTGCTCTTGCGGAGGGGAAAAAAAAATGAGATCTTCAGTGGTTTTTCCCATCTTATAATCATAGGTTAAAAAATAAAAGATTACAGATCTCTCTGAATTGTCTCTTTTCATTTATTCTATTTTTATTTTTTTATTTGGTACTGTGACACACCCCTATCCCTTTTGATTTCTAATTTTTTTTTTTTTTTTTTTTTTTTTTTTTTGCGGTACTGGGGATTGAACTCAGGGGCATTCTACTTCTGAGCTATACCCCCAGCCCTATTTTTTCTTCTTTTTATTTTGAAACAGGGTCTCACTAAGTTGCGGAGTGCCTCACTAGGTAGCTGAGGCTGGCCGCGAACCCGGATCCTCCGGTCTCAGCCTCCCGAATGCTGGGATTACAAGCGTGCGCCACCACGCCTGGCTCTAACAGTTCTGCAGCAGGTGGGAAGGAGGGACGAGGACAAAGACAAACTGTCCCCAGGATGACGGGCGTGTGTCTGTGCATGCTCCTGGCTAGCAATAGGAAATTAACACAGTGCCCTGTTACAGCGTGACTTAGTGACTAAGCTGTTGTCTTGAAAAAGGTCAAAGTCAGCAGAGGCGGGAGGATTGTCCCCACGCTGGTGGACCGTAAGGAGACAGGACAGCCACAGCCCTTGTGGGAATCCAGGTAGGAAAGACCAAACAAAGAGTGTCCGCAGGAGCAGCGGAAGGGCCCCTGGGGAAATTCATACTTTGCATATCCAGTTAATGTTCTGATTTTGGTCAGAGTGCTCGGAAGTTACAGGACATTGCTATTAAAAAAAAAAAAAATAGGTAAGCCGGGCATGGTGGCGCACGCTTGTAATCCCAGCATTCGGGAGGCTGAGACCGGAGGATCCGGGTTCTCGGCCAGCCTCAGCTACCTAGTGAGGCACTCCGCAACTTAGTGAGACTCGGTTTCAAAATAAAGAATAAAATATAGGGCTGGGGGTGTAGCTCGGAGGTAGAATGCCCCTGAGTTCAATCCCCAGTACCGCAAAAAAAAAAAAAAAAAAAAAAATAGGTAAAAGGCATGAAAAATCCATTGTACTTCTGTGCAAGGTGCGTGTGTGTGTGTGTGTGTGTGTGTGTGTGTGTGTGTGTGTGTGTGTGTGTTTGGGATGGAACCCGGGTCCCTCTGCCACTGAGCTGCCACCCCCCCACCCCAGCCCTTGTGCCAAGGATTTTGTAAGTGTGAAATTATTTCAAAAAAAAATTTTTTTTTTTAAAAAAAGGTCTCTTTCTTTCCAAAAAGAGAAAACAAAAAGCAGTGCAGATCAATCAAGAGGATCCCACCTCATTTTCTTCCACACTGTTAAGTAAGGAGCACTTACGCTGGGCGTGGTGGCGCACACCTGTCATGCCGGTGCTTGGGAGGCTGAGACAGGAGGATCGCAGGATGGAGGCCAGCCTCAGCAAGTAGTGAGACCCTCAGCGACTTAGTGAGACCCTGTTTCCAAATTCTAAAAAAGTAATTAAACAGGACTGGGTGGTGTAGCTCCTGGGTTCAATCCTGTGCGCGCACACACACTCAGGAGTAACTCACACTTATTAGCATTGACTATGTGCTCAGAGCTGCATACGCCTCTCCAGGCAGTGTCTAATTTGATGGTTTCCAGGCTAGAGGTGGAGACTACTGTGGTCTCCCTCTTCTGGACCCTGAAGCACAGAGAGGGTGGAGCACTTATCCAGGGTCACACAGCCAAGGAGAGCAGCAGAGTGTAGAGTCTGTGCTGTTCACAGCTCGCAGGTTGAACTGTGAGAACCTGGGGCGTGGATTCCTCATGGGTGATATCTACTGCCCAGCCTCTGAGCACCATCTTGGATTTCATACTGATTTTCTCAAATTGTTTTGGAACTTCTGATGACGGTCTTCTCCCTTCCTGGAAGCTTCCTTCCAAACGTCCTGTCTGTCTTGGTGCCTTACAACCAACCCTGACTCGTGTTCTGCAGTTGTGTATGTCGGCTGCGAGATATTGTCTGTTTTTCTTTTTTTGGATGCTTGGTTGCTTTTTTTTTTTGGTACTGGGGATTGAACCCAGGGGCATTCTACCTCTAAGTGACATCTCCAGCCCCTATCTTATGTTTTATTTGGAAACAGGGTCTCACTAGGTTGCTGAGGGTCTCCTCTCGGTTAATTGTTAAGGCTGGCCTCGAGCCTGGGTCCTCCTGTCTCAGCCTCCCAAATACCGGGATGACAAGCGTATGTTGCCATGCCAGGCTGGCTTTTTAATATACTTTTATCGGTACGTTGTAATTTTATATCACAACGAGTTTCCAAGTGATAAGGACGTACGTACGTGTCCACAGCCCTTGATGTTTCCCTCAGCATCACACCCCACGTGGCCAGGAGCAGGATCAGCGGCCAGCAGGAGTAGGGCAGGGAAAGATGGAGGACGTGGAACTGGACTGGTGCCGGGGCACAGAGAGGAAGAGGGAGAGGAGAGCAGGGGCAGGTGGGACATGGTCTCCTTTCGAGCATCAGCTGCTCACCAGGCCTGGTGCAGCCAACGCTGCACAGAAGTAAATAATTAGCCACAGCCAGGCGTGTCATCCCAGTACTTGGGAGGCTGAGACCCGAGGATGGTAGGTTCAAGGCCAGCCTCAGCAACTAGTGAGACTCTCATCAACCTAGCGAGACCTTGTTTCAAAAGAAAGCATAATAGGGCTGGGGGGTGCAACTCGGAGGTAGAATGCCCCCGGGCTCGATCCCCGGTACCACACACACACAAAATGATGATGATGATGATGATAATAAAGAAGTCACATTGGATCTACATATTTAATTCACCGTATGTAGAGATTAAAACATACCTCTGAAAATAAGGTTTCCGCAAAGAGAACCTCTGATATGTTCCAATGGAGACTCTGTATGTAGATCAGAGCTTTCTTTTCTTTTTTCTTTTTTTTTTTTTTTTGTCTTTTTGTAGAATCTTAGATACGTTAAATATATACCATTTACCCTTTGATTATATCATAAGTTCCTTTTAATATTTTAAAATAAACGCCTGCAGGCTGGGAGTCCCATTCTCTTTCTCTCTCCCCACCTAGCCATGGATCCAGCTCTTCCTAGCTATTTATCTCTCTATAACGTAGAAAGCAATTACTCACCGGCAAATATGCACACCGCATATCCCAATACAGCGGGCGGCGGGCGTGCGTTCACTTTAATCACAGACCTTCTAATCTTTTTTTTTTTTTCTTTTCCTTTTTTTTTTTCCTTCTGAGCCTCGGATTATTTTTTTTTTCTTTTAATTCAAATTTCCTTTCCTTTTGTGTGCATTTTTAAATAATAATAATAATCATTTTACATCTGTTACAAATAACAATACGGGGTCCTCGACTGAAGGGTAATGCTGTAATTCACTCCCAGCGCCTGGTGGGCTGCAGCGGATGACATCAGCAG
Source organism: Graphiurus murinus (assembly GCA_004027655.1). Lineage (NCBI taxonomy): Eukaryota > Metazoa > Chordata > Mammalia > Rodentia > Gliridae > Graphiurus > Graphiurus murinus. Next base: position 45,965 of record PVLC010003615.1, read on the forward strand.
ACGCCCTCCCCCAAGACTTTCATTTAATTAGCGACTGTGCATTATTTGGTCGGGAATATCCGGAGTTAAAAATAGCCCCCTTGCACAGGGTGGGAGCAACAATGGGCCAGGGAGAAAACTTTGAATATATATCCTAATTGATTTTTTTTTTCATACCGACTCCAGAAGCAATCAGAACTTCTGTTAAATATTAATTATAATATTTGTCTGCCTTTTGTGCACCTGGATTTATTATCGCTGCCCTTCCGGGGTTGGCTTTTAATTACCTTTACAGCAAAACAAAGGATACGTATTATTATTATTATTATTATTATTATTATTATTATTATTATTTTAAATATGACCGGAGGAGTTATTTAGCACAGACAATACTTTGAATGGTGATGGTTGGACTGGACTTGATATTAATTTTCAAAAGCATATTTAACACAGTTTGCCCGGCTTTGTAAAAAAAAAAAAATTATTTTTCCCTTCCTTTAACAACATGCTTCTTGGGTCTCTATATTAAACATCAGGAACAAAGCTCATAAAGGAACAAAGAACCCAAATCGGGGATGGTCTTTTAAAAAAGGGACAGTTTCAAAGACTCCCAAAGATATAAATCAAAGTGCTTTTGAATACAGAGAACATTCTGAAAGAATATTGAACTGTTTGCCTAAAATCTCACATTATTTCCTGCTTTTTAAGCCCTGTTCCTTTTTGAAGGCAAGCGCCAGATCTGGACAAAAGGAATATTTTCATGCAAAAAAAAAAAAAAAAAAAAAAATCGGGGCCGGGCACAGAGGCACAGTCAGAGTCTATTTCAAGTGGGGACAGGGATTTAATTCAAGTGATATTTCTCTTTATTCCACGTTTAACAGATTTGAAGGATTCCGGCACCTCTCTTGACACCGGGCAGACATCACTAGGCAGTGTGGATTCCGTGGCAGAGCAGGGCAAATCTCGGGCTGGACTTTTTTTTTTTTTTTTTTTTTTTTTTTGGCCCCCTGGGAACGGATTCTGAAAACGCAGAAGAGACCCTAGGCTCCTGCTCAAGGACAGGGCGACATTTTCTGTTTCCTGGAAAATTGCCCTTCTGGTCCCTCCTGCAGGAGGAGAATGGATTGATTGCCAGTGTCTTTTGATTTTATAAAAGAAGCTGATGTTACCCACAGGTGGGTAACAGAGGATGCTATTTTTAAAAGTGGGAGGAAAGAACTTCCTACACGGAGGATAGCAGAGATGAGACCTACCTTGTTCTATTTTTATGTTGCCAGGGTTTTTTGTTTTGTTTGTTTGGTTTTTTTGTTTTGTTTTGGTACTGGGGATTGAACCCAGGGGCATTCTACCTCCAAGCTATACCCCCAGCCCTATTTTTTTATTCTTTATTTTGAAACAGGGTCTCACTAAGTTGCGGAGGGCCTCGCTAGGTAGCTGAGGCTGACCTCGAACCCGGATCCTCCGGTCTCAGCCTCTGGTTTTTAATGTTTCCTTCTTTTAATATAAGCCTCCAAGCACTTTAGATAACATCAGTGTGGAGGCCAACAAATTCTGCTTTGTAACCAATTCTACTCTGTAACCAATTTTACTTTGTAACCAATTCTACTTTGTAACCAATTCTACTTGGTAACTAGTTTTACTTTGTAACAAATTTTCCACGTGGTCTAAGTTAGGACCAGAATACCCGTCCTTAAGCACCTGTGATGTGTGGGTTTCATTAAGAAAGTGGAGCGCCAGGCCTCTGAGCAGGGTAGGTACCTGCGATTTTTCATGTTCCCATGGCAACGTGTAATTTTTATTGAACTGCGGAATAAATAGGCAAATAAAATATGCAAAAAGAGGTCTCCTGAATTCCTGTGACCCTTTTTCTAATTATAATGTATTTTGATTATGATTATTTGGGCCCTTATCACATGCGTAAAGTTTGTCTTTCTTTTTTTTTTTTTTTTTTTTCCCCACCAAGTACTGGGGATTAATCCCAGGGGCATTCTACCTCTGAGCTACACCCCCAGCCCTATTGTTTATTCTTTATTTTGAAACAGGGTCTCACTAAGTTGCAGAAGGCCTCACTAAGTAGCCGAGGCTGGCTGCAAACCTGAATCCTCCGGTCTCAGCCTCCCAAGTACTGGGATGACAAGTGTGCGCCACCACGCCGCTTCTTTCTTTCTTTCTTTCTTTTTAACGCAATTTTCAAAGTGGGTTTTGTCATTGACACACTGGAGAAAATGCTGAAAATGCTAACAGGATCATGGATCCAAGGAAGGGAACTTTCTAAGGGAACTTACATGTTTTGCTCTACCCTGAGTTGATTTCCCATTTTCTGAATAATTGTTTTGCAAGTTAGGGAAGCAACTTTATTCTCTGTTTAAAATATATAATAATGAGAGCTGGGTGTGGTGGTATAGGTCTGTGATCCCAGTAGTTGGGAGGCGAAGACAAGAGGATCATGGGTTCAAGGCCAATCTCGGCCACTAAGTGAGACCCTCAGCAACTTAGTGAGACCCTGTTTTGAAACAAAAAGCAAAATAGGGCTAGGGGTGTAGCTTGGAGGTAGAATGCCCCTGGGTTCAATCCCCAGTACAAAATACACAAATACAATAATGGTAAGGAAATAACAAATGCAAAAAAAATATAAGTATCTTTGAGAAGGTGATTCATTTATGAAGATACGTATTCCAGAAACATTTATTGGAGAGGGGGGGAAAAAAAGAAACGAAATCAATTTGATTATTCATTTGAGGTAGAAAAAATGCAGAAATACCAGATGAAGTTCACCTAGCACCCCTGTGTTTTATCAAAGCTGATGATTACAGTACTATGTAGTTTGTATCATTTTCATTTAATAAACATTTATTGAAAACCAACTGTATGCTCAGTACCAAGGCAATTATAAGGAAAAATGAGTCTCTGACCTTCAATTATAGCATAATAGACAAGTCATGATAGAAATGGGGGGGGGGACTCTCTTACATCTAAGTATCTGGAAGAAAATAAAGCCATATCACTACCTAGTAGCTAACAATAGAGGAAATTATAGGTTGTTCAAACTAAACTTGGCAAAATGAAGTCGCTGAGAAACTAAACGAAAGCTTGGGCCTTTTGAAAATATTTGGAAACTAGAACCCTTTCTCCATAAGACCAAATGCTCAGACGCCATTTAAAACATGACAAATTCTTTTCTTATTGAACAGTTTAGAGGAACATTCAACCTCTGAGATACACCCCCTGTCCCAGCCCTATTTTATTTTTTATTTTGAAACAGGGTCACACTAAGCTGCTGAGGTCCTCACTAAGTTGCTGAGGCTGGCCTCAAAACTGTGATCCTCATTAGGTGTGGTAGAGCTCACTTGTAATCCCAGCATTCGGGAGGCTGAGACCAGAGGATCCGGGTTCGAGGCCAGCCTCAGCTACCTAGTGAGGCACTCCGCAACTTGGTGAGACCCTGTTTCAAAATAAAGAATAAAAAATAGGGCTGGGGGTGTAGCTCGGAAGTAGAATGTCCCTGAGTTCAATCCCCAGTACCACAAAAAAAAAAAAAAAAAAACAACTTTGATCCTCCAGTTTCAGCCTCCCAAGTACTGGAACAACAGGCATACGCCCCCACACCTGGCTTAAAAATTCTAAATTCTATTGCATAAACATGAAAACAAAATTCACATGGCAAAAGAATGCCATAAAAATTCATCAAAAGACAAACTACAAATAGCAAAATATTTTTCCTGCTTGTAACACAGTAAAGGACTATCTGTTTATTTTATTTTTATTATATTTATCTATCTATATACATATATATATACACACACACACACACACACACATATATATATATATATATATATATATATATATATATTTTTTTTTTTTTTTTTTTTTTTGCGTTACTGGGGATGGAACCCAGGGGCATTCTACTTCTGAGCTATACCCCCAGTCCTAGTTTTTATTCTTTATTTTGAAACAGGGTCCCACTAAGTTGCAGAGGGCCTCACTAAGTAGCTGAGGCTGGCTATGAACCTGGATCCTCCGGTCTCAGCCTCCCGAATGCTGGGATTACAAGCGTGCGCCACCATGCCTGGCTAGTCAAGGACTATTTTTAATAGCTGTAATATTCATACAAATCACTAGTAAAAGAAGCTAGAAAATAATAGGAAGACAGACAAAAGAATAAGGAGGTCCAGCTGACGCACATTCGCAGACAAGCTCATTGTATCTCCTTATCCTGACATCCCTGCGGATCCTTGTCCTGCTATTTCCACACAGCATGGTGGGGTGGAAGGGGAGGGAGACACGATATTTTATAACCAACCTGTCAGCGAGGGTTCGAGTGGAAACTCTCCTGAGTATCACAAGGGGAATGCAGGATTTGGAGGGCAACTTAGCAGTATCCACCCCCAAAATGAACATCACTTTATTTCCAACACGTTGCATGTATGAGCAGAAAAGTGGAGTGCACATTCTTTTATGTATTTATTTATTTATTTATTTATTTATTTATTTATTTATTTATTTATTTATTTATTTTTTGCGGTACTGGGGATTGAACTCAGGGGCGTTCTACCTCCAAGGTATACCCCCAGTCCTATTTTTTATTCTTTATTTTGAAACAGAGTCTCACTAAGTTGCGGAGTGCCTCACTAGGTAGCTGAGGCTGGCCGCGAACCCGGATCCTCCGGTCTCAGCCTCCCGAATGCTGGGATTACAAGCGTGCACCACCACGCCCGGCTGGAGTGCACATTCTTAACCCTGCTTGTTATGTAAAAACATCAGGGAGCCTGCCTGGCACTCCAGTTCTTGGGAGGCTGAGACAGGAGGATCACAGGCTCGAAGCCAGCCCCAGCAACTTAGACCCTCAGCAACTTAGCAAGACCCTGTTTCAAAACAACAACCAAAAAAAAAAAGAAAAAGAAAGAAAGAGCTGGAGGTATAGCTCAGAGGTAGAATGCCCCTGAGTTCAATTCTCAGTAACCTCTCCCCAACACACACACACACACACACACACACACACACACACACACACGAGCATTGGGCACAACTTAAATAGGCGACAAATTAAACATATTCCAGTACATTCTCATGGTGGAATACTATGCAGCCACTAGAAGAAGGAAGCTGCCCTGTAGGAGTTTTTGTCTCATAATGTTGTGCTGTGAAAACAGCAAGATGCAGAATAATGTTATTGTCTAGTCCTATCTGTGTGAAAAACAGACATATATAGTAATATATATATATGTAATGCCATAAAAATTCATCAAAAGACAAACTACAAATAGCAAAAATATTTTTCCTGCTTGTAACACAGTCAAGGACTGTTTATTTTATTTTTATTATATATATATGTATATATATACATATATATATATATATATATATATTTTTTTTTTTTTGCGTTACTGGGGATTTAACTCAGGGGCATATATATATTACATGGCACCATATGTATAGACTGAATTTAACATGTCCCAAGAGTGCAATTTGCTATCCAAAGGACAGGGCTGAACTGGCAACATACCATCCTTGTATCCTTTTATGTATTTTGAGTTTTGTCCGAGTGTTTATTGAGCCTCTCCTCTTAATTTATTTTTTAAAAGTAGATGTTAATTTTAAGACAGTAGCGAGACAGATATAAAAAGGTACTCTGCTCGAGGGTATATGTTCAGCACCCAATGACCACCCCGAGATGCTCTTCAGAAAGGGTTTAGAATAAAGGGGTCCTGAGCCGGTCTTGAACTTAGAACGGAGATCCGGCGGTGTTGCTGGGGACGGGGAAGGACGTAGTCATATCCTGTTGGTGCCAGCAATTATGAGATAGAAGAAAAGGGGGAAGGCGTGTAATATGGAAATCGTATTATCGGCCTCGGGGAACTGTGACATGCAATTACGTCTGGTTTGCACGGGAGGCAAGATAATGGGTTTGTAGGAGTTCCGAAGAAACCCCCATTCAAATCGCATCCTGGGAGGACCCCCGTTCCTAATGATTATGTTGCAATTTTTTTTTTTTTTTTTTGCATAAATTCTTAGATGAGGAGAAACCGCGTGATGTGGTAGAAGAGGCCGTGAACCTGAATTTGAGAGACATCCAGTCCGGTCCCCCGTTCTGCCACTAATTAGCAATGTCACCTTGAGAAGGTCGCAGGGTATTTTCCAGGCCGGAATTATGTCTGTCGTCTGTACCGGGAGGGGCGGGGAGAGCCAGAGATTTCGCAATTCCGCCACCACTTTGTGATCTGCGGGACTCTGCTTTTGAGTGGAAGGAGAGTGGAAACAGAGGGGAGGGAAGCAGGGGGTTCCGTAGAGGGAAAGACCCCTCCGCCCCACCCTGACCCTCTCCAAGGGAGCTAGACCAAAGTCCTGGGAACCTGCAAATTCATTTTAAAACAATTTTTTTTTTTTTTTTTTGCAGTACTGGGGATGGAACCCAGGGGCATTCTCCCTCCGAGCTACACCCCCAGCCCTATTTTATTCTTTATTTGGAAACAGGGTCTCACTAAGTTGCAGAGGGCCTGGCTAAGTACCTGAGGCTGGCCACAAACCCAGATCCTCCTGTCTCAGCCTCCCAAGGACTGGGATGCCAGGCATTCGCCACCACTCCCAGCTGTAAAAATTGTTTTAAGAGCTGGGCGTGGTGGCGCACACTTGTCATCCCAGTCCTTGGGAGGCTGAGACAGGAGGATCACAGGCTGGAGGCCAGCCTCAGCAAGTAGTGAGGCTCTCATCAACCTGGAAGGACCCTGTTTCAAAATTTTTAAAAAATGAAATTAGACTTGAGGTGCAGGTAATAGCTTGGAGGTAGAATGCCAGTACAAAAATCCAAACAAAAACAAACAGCCAGGTGTGGTGGCGCATGCTTGTCATCCCAGTACTTGGGAGGCTGAGAACGGAGGATCCAGGTTCGCGGCCAGCCTCAGCTACTTAGGGAGGTCCTCTGCAACTTAGTGAGGCCCTGTTTCAAAATAAAGAATAAAAAATAGGACTGTGGGTGCAGCTCAGAGGTAGAATGCCCCTGAGCTCAATCCCCAGTACTGAAAAAAAAAAAATCCAAAAAAAAAAAAAAAACCCAGAGCAAATGTCTAGATTCTGAGCTCTGGGTAGCTTTAGGATCAGGACCCGCCCAGCCGAATCAGCTGGAAACTGCCCCTGCCAGTCCTGCCCCTCCTCCTCCTCGGTCCTGATCTGTGGCTCACTTTCTTCCAGGGCCCATTTCCCCAGAAACTCTTGGTTTCCTAAATCTGCAAGACCAGGGCAGTTTCCCCTCTCCCTCTTGGTATATTCTGCTGTTTCTTCGGCTTCTTCATACGTTGAAAAATGGCTCGTGCGCTCCTGAGCCCTCGGATGTGCAGATTTTATGACTCTGTCGTCCTTTGCCCATTGAAACCTTGGCTCTGTCTCCTTTCTTTCTTTCTATGGACCTTCTCCTCGAGGCATCTCATCCTGCTGCCACTGCTGATGGACGGGGTCCCAGGTGTGTCTCTGGCTGTGTGTGTCTGCCTCTCTCTGTCTCTCTCTTTCTGTCTCTGTCTCTCTCTCTCTTTCTCTCTCTGTCTTGTCTCTCTCTCTCTCTGTCTCTGTCTCCCTCTCTTTCTTTCTGTCTCTTTCTAGCATTGAAGACTCTGATTCTTGTAGCTCTCTGGTACCTGCAAAGATAGGACTTTGCAATCTACTGGACTCTGTTGAATTGCGGGTAAGAATTTCCATCCGCGGCCAACCAAGCCACGCAAGAGAACAGTGGTCCGTTTTGGTAAGTGTTCTCACACTGTCTGTGCTGTTGTGTATGAACAGGTCCTTCCAGGTTTTCCTACAAAGAGTTCGTAAAAGCCTGGCACAAGCTGGGTGTGGTGGCGCACCCCTGTGGTATCAGGACTTGGGAGGCTGAGACAGGAGGCTTGCAGGTTCGAGGCCAGCCTCAGCAACTTAGCAAGAGTCTCAGCAACCTAGGGAGACACTGTTTCAAAACAAATAATAAAAAAAGGCTAGGGATGTAGCTCAGAGGTGGAATGCCCCTGGGTTCAATTCCTAGTGCCACGTACACACACACACACACACACACACACACACACACACACACACTAAAAGCCCAACACATTCTCTGATTATGGGAAATTAGATGCCATTAACAAATATATTAATAATGCAGACTGAAATTTAATTATAGAATAACAAGGATGTCTAATTAGTAACTTTAGTCAGGAAGGGAAGAATTCTCTGAAACATGTTTAACACTTTAATTTTTCGTTAAGGATAATTGTGTAGGATTGAGTAAGATTAAATTTTCAATTAGATACTAATTTTGAAGAGTATAGTAACAATTATACAGTAATAGTTAATAGAACTTGGTGGGAGGGTATTTTGTTTTGTTTTGTTTTGTTTTTTTCTACTGGTTACATGTTTAAGTTATAGGAAGTAAGCCAGGCACGGTGGCACACACCTGTCATCCCAGTACTTGGGGTGGGCTGAGACAGGAGGATCTCTGGTTCCAATTAGTGAGATCCTCAGCAACTTAACAAGACCCTATTTCAAATTAAAAAAATAAAATAAAATAGGGCTGGAGTGTAGCTCAGAGATAGAATGCCCCTGGGTTCAATACCCCAGTATCACAGGAGAAAGAGAGAGAGAGAGAGAGAGAGAGAGAGAGAGAGAGAGAGAGAGAGAGAAGAAGAAGAAGAAGAAGAAGAAGGAGGAGGAGGAGGAGGAGGAGGAGGAGGAGGAGGAGAGGAAGGAGGGAAGGAAGGAAGGAAGGGAGGGAGGGAGGGAGGAAGGAAGGAGGAGGAGGACAGGCGGTGGCGGTGGTGGCAGCAATGACGACAGACAGAAAAGGCCACCACTGGTGCTTCCATTCTCATTTGAAGAAGCATATCCTGTTTCTCACTAAGAAGCTGTGGCCATTTTCTCTGACCATCTGCCCATCAGCACCATTAAGGAACCTGGTGTGTATGTGTGTGTGATATACTTGAGATTAAACCCAGGGGCATTCTACCTCTAAGCTACACCCCAGCATACTTTATTCATTTATTTATTTTCTAAATTTTGAAACAGGGTCTCACTAAGTTGCTGAGGCTGGCCTCCAGCCTGCGATCCTCCTGTCCCAGGCTCCCAAGTCCCGGGGTGACAGGCGTGTGCCGTTACGCTTTTCTTTATCCATTCATCTGCGGGGGGACCCTCGGGTGGGCTCCATCACTGGACTCTTTGATAATCATTCAGGATCCCTCACCGCTTGAAGGTGGGACAGAAGTCCCAGGCGAGCAGGCAGATCCTAAGAGGAGGTTAGAAGGGAAGGGGCGGCGGCTTTCCCTGGCCGCGTCTCTGTTTTAAGGGGTCGTGTTTTACTGAGTCCCGCTCTAAACTCACCCAGATGAAACGTGCGCCTCATTCCTCACCGTGTATTGATCTGCAGCGCGCTAATGCAATCGTTTAGGAAAGCGGCTGTCAGGTAATGGTGCCTCATTATCGTCCTCACGTAATTTCCAGAAAGGAATTTTTATCAAGCTCACCACGTTGGAATCTTGGTCACCAGGCTGCTCGGACCATGATGGTACCGAAGACCACCAGGGGCGTTTCCAACTCCTTGTCCTTGGCCACAATTCCTTCTTGGCTTCTATTGTTCCGACTGGAGCTGGAAATGGGTACAAAAACCTATTTTTTTTTAATTTATTTTTGGTACTGGAAACAAAAATTTGAACGCCGGGACACTCTACCTTTAAGCGGCACCCCCAGCCCTTTTTTATTTTGTTCACTTGGAGACGGGGTCTTGCTACGTGGCTGAGGGTCTCCCTAAGTTGCCAAGGCTGGCCTCCAACCTGCAATCCTCCGGTCTCAGCCTCCCAAGTACTGGGATGACAGGCATGTGCCACCATGAAAGATGGCCTTTGTCTGGACCAGGAGGAAAGGTTCTAAGATGAAAGGGACACGTGTCCACCTGGGTACGTGTGTGTGCGCGCGCACCAGGAGAACTCGGTCATACGCCGGCTTAAGGGTAATGGGACAGAGTTACTATTGGAAGGACCTTTGCTTTATTCCTGTTTCTTTCTTCTCTGTGTCGCTCATTTGCTGACACCCATGGCGTGTGCGATACCTGCAGTCCACTTCTTTGGCACGACCTCCTCGGTTTGCGCATCTGCCCTGCCCGGACGCGACTTCTCTGGTCCTCCCCAGCGTCATTCTGGCTCCGTAACTGATGGAAAATTCCTCCGTGACCTGGCCACGCTGCTCCCCCAGCTGTGTCTGGAGAGAGAGGTGCCGAGCCAGAGTGGACTTGGTATCAAGTAGCCATTCTGCCAGTGCCGGAGAGGGGGCGATGGACGTGTGCCTGCTTGGTCCCTGGAGGAACCTAGCGTGCCACCTTCTTTTAAGCTCTCCACGATGCTCCTGGACCAGGGAGGGATGGGGGCAAAATCAGAGTCACAGGAGGATAAACCCGGTCCTGAAACTTAGGAAGACACACAGAAATCAATCAATCAATCAATCTCTCTCTCTCTCTCTCTCTCTTTCTCTCCTCTCTCCTTTCTCTCCTCTCTCCTCTCTCCTCTCTCTCTCTCCTCTCTCTCTTTTCTCTCTTTCCTCTCTCCTCTCTCTGTCTTTCCTCTCCCCCCCTCCCTCTCACCTCTCCCCTCCCTCTCCCTCTCTCTCTCTCTCTCTCTCTGTCTCTCTCTCTCTCTCTCTCTACCCCTCTCTCCCTCTCTCTCTTCTTTTTTTTTTTTTTTTTTACCCCTAAAGAGTCTCTTGGGACCGTTACTCCTCTTTGACGATAATACGGCTATTTATTCAGATAATACTTCCCACAGATTCTGATTTTTATGGCGCCGTAAAGTGAGGTCTTTGGCGGCGTCACGCCACCCACGGCGCTATTAATTAATGAGGAATTGCACTTAGCCTGGACGTGCGCGCGCGTCATATTTTTCTGAAAATGAATCTTGAGAGGAAGCGGCGATTCCGCCTGCGCTATCCTTTGGAGATGGAGGTGCGTGCGGCGAGAGACGGCCCGGCGATTATCATGTTTAAGAGGAGAAAGGATGTGTCAGGATGCCGATAATTTCATGGTCGATAGCACGAAAAAATATGACAGTTCGCTAGCTCTGGGTGGGCTGTGTTTTAAGAGTTCGCTAGCCCTGGTTAGGTTACTGGTTTGTTTATACCACCCTCCCCTGACCTCAGAGATACACCAATTAGAGCTACTAATGAAAAGAAGAGACATTATACTTTTATTAGAGATTTCTTCAGGGTCTAGGTTATAATAATGACACATTTGGGGGAGGGGAGGAATTATTCATTAAGAATTTCCCAGGAAAGCTGGGCACACTGGTGCACACCTGTGTTCCCAGTACTTGGGAGGCTGAGACAGGAGGATCGCAGGTTGGAGGCCAGCCTCGATAACTTAGCGAGGCCCTCGGCAACCTAGTGAGACCCTGTTTCAAAATTTAAAAAAAAAATAAAAAATACAATAGGGCTGGGAGTATAGCTCAAAGACAGAAAGACCCTGGGTTTCAATCCCCATTACCACAAAAAATAATTTCCATTACTGCATAGAAAGAATAAAAAATAGGGCTGGGGGTGTAGCTCAGAGGTAGAATGCCCCTGAGTTCAATCCCCAGTACCGCAAAAAAAAAAAAAAAAAAAAAAAAAAAAAAAAAGAAAGAACATTAGGGACCCTAGACCTTGACCTTGTGGGATACATTTGATAGGAACCTGTCGGCATCTGTGACACAGATCATCAAAGACAAGAGCACGAGATGCCTCTGACCTGAAACCTGTAATATAGGTGGGTTTTGTTTTGTTTTGGGGGGGGGGGCAATTTTAGGATCTGAAATTTTAGTCTTTAATAATTTGTGCCATAGTGCCGGGTGTGGTGGTGCATACCTGCAATCCCAGTACTTGGGAGGCTGAGACAGGAGGATCACAAGTTTGAGGCCAGTCTCAGCAACATAGCAAGACCCTGGGCACCTTAGCGAGACTTTGTTTCAAATAAGAAATAAAAATAGGGCTGGAGTGTCGCTCAGGCAGACTACCCCGGGTTCAAAATACTACTGCTACTAATTTGTACACTAACATCTTTGGACATAAAAATTTTAAAGTATCTCAATGTCTGTATCTGAGATTGTGGGTGTCTTTTTTTGTGTGTGTGTGTGCGGTACTAGGGATTGAACTCAGGGGCATTCTACCTCCGAGCTATACCCCCAGCCCTATTTTTTTTATTCTTTATTTTGAAACAGGGTCTCACTAAGTTGTGGAGTGCCTCACTAGGTAGCTGAGGCTAGCCGAGAACCCGAATCCTCCGGTCTCAGCCTCCCAAATGCTGGGATTACAAGTGTGCACCACCACGCCCGGCTTGATTGTGAGTGTCTTAATGCAGGACACCAAGGCCATTAAAGTGAAAAGTGAAATAATTGAGATGCTTTCCCACGCAGAGAAGGTCTGCATGGTAATATGTAGTCAGCCAACGAGGTAGCTGAATTTTCAATTTCTGGAACTCAGGGGCGTTTTACCTCCAAGCTATACCCCCAGCCCTATTTTTTTTTTCTTTATTTTGAAACTGAGTCTCACTAAGTTGCAGAGGTCTGGCGGAATATTTTTATTTTTTTTAATAAGTGGATGAAGTATAAGATATACAAGTACCAGATTTGTTTCCATACATATTAGATATCAGAGAAGTGAAGTTATATGGATTTTTTTAAAGTTTTTGATTTTTACCTTTTTTAGGGGGGTTACTGGGGATTGAGCCCATGGGCATTCTACCTCCAAGCTGCACCCCAGCCCTATTTTATTTTATTTTATTTTATTTTTTTATTTCTAAACAGTCTCACTAAATTGCTGAGGATCTCCCTCCATTGCTGAGGCCAGCCTCAAACCTGCCGTCCTCCTGTCTCAGCCTCCCCAGTACTGGGATGACAGGCATGCACCACCGTTCTCAGCCACTTTTGACTTTTTAAAATTGTATTTTACTGCATCTAAGATGCATTGGTTATATAGTGCGCCATTATTTTATAAGCCCCCAGGAATCATCATTTTAAGACAAAAATTTCTCCTCATTTGGAGAAATGTAGAAAAAGTACACTTGGAGACCAATGAAGTGTGCTTGCATGGAGCAGTATATACACACGTGTGGACGTTTTATCTGCTCCTATTAGAAATTTCTGTAAATAAGTTCTCATCTGCCCCCTACCACTGTATATACTTGCAGTTCTTTACAAGACAGAGGTGTGCAATATGTCTTATATTGCCCCTGGCTTTTATCATTCCGCATCACATTGGGGACAGCCGTCCAGAGCAGTGCTCTTGTGATTGGTTTTTTAGTGACTTAGCTGTTACTTCAGATATCTTTTCTGTCTGCAGAGCGCGTGTTCCAAATTGTGGCTCATATTTCCTAATTTTTTGGAGGGTTGGGGGGTACGGGGGATTGAACCCAAAGGCATTCTGCCTCCAAGCAACCCCCCCAGCCCTTTTATTTTTATTTTATTCTGAAACACAGCCTAAGTTGCTGATGGTCTTGCTAAGTGGCCGAGGCTGGCCTCCAACCTGCGCTCCTCCTGTCTCAGCCTCCTAAGGGCTGGGATGACAGGCGTGCACCACCATGCCTGGCTCTAACTGCAGTTTCATAGTGGAATTTCTTTATTAATTCTCGTTCCCTCTGATACGCCATCGTGCACCCAAAATAGAAATGGGTCCTTTGTACGGGTAGCTCCCCTGCTGAGTCAGCGCCCAACCTGATAGCGTGACTGTCCCTTTAGCTCCTGCTGAGTGGCTGAGTGGCTGACTCTGCCCGTTAGCACCATTTCCCAAGCTGACAAAAACAAGTGAGCAACAATAACAAAACTTGTGGAAAGGTTAGAGCCCCAAGATGAGGAAGAGTCCTGGGGTTCCCTTAAAGATAATTTAAATGTCACTATCACCCTGAACTACATTATGATGTGGGACTCCAACACACCAACACATGTATATTAAAATACTACTACTACTAATAATAATAATAACAATAATTTAAATGTGATCTGTGTATTTGGAGAAGATCTGACCAACGCAAATATGGTGCTTAAAATTGAAGTACAAAAAAAATAATAAAATAGCCTTGCATTTAGTAAAACAGTGAGACTTTTGAACAATGACTGGCACGGAGGATGTATGCGGGAGTTCTAGTTTACATATGTCACAACCAGAGAAAAGGCTTCCACTTTTCCTTCTGTCTCCGAGCCTGTCTTCCCCGGTTGTCTTTGCTGGTAATGTCACGTCGGCACGGTAGCCAGCGGGCGTTGTTTCCCAGGAGGCTTGACGGAGAAAGACTGGAAGGCAGGGTGTGCGCCAAGGGACCCCGTCGTGATGGAGTTATCTCTGGAAAACACCCAGGTCTCTTGGGCAGACCTCTCCCCCTGGGGAGGCAGGAAGCCGAGATCCCCCCATCCCTGTCCCTGCCCCCCAAGTACTCGGCCGCTAGATTGTGCCCTCTTGCAAAATAAATCAGATGCCATGATGTACGAACTAGGAATTCTTCCAGATGCACTCGGAAAGAAACGCCACGTCTCCCAGGACTTCTGTGGACGGGAGAGTCTCTGGAGGGGCACGGAGTGGAGCTCGGGGCCAGCAGGTGGATTTTCTCTACTGTCTCTCGCGTGCTGGGTGAAGGGCAGGCAGAGGACCAAGTGTAGGGACGCCCTACAGGGGCATTTCCATTTCAAAGGGTCCTCTAGTTATTTCTAGGTGCTCGGAAAGCCAAGATTTAAGACCCGCAGCCTTCTTTACCCCACCCTGGTTACATGAGTCTCGTGGCTATTTCTGAATTTCTCGGGGCAAAGAAATGCACGCTTTCCGTAGAAAATCTAAAAGGATACAGAGAAAGAGAAAATCAAGTCCCAGTAATGCTCACATCCAGAGACAGCCCCTGTTCGCATGATTGGGTGGACTAATTCTAGATGAGGTTATATTTTGACGCTTTAAAAAATATTTGAAATCAGGCCGGGTGTGGTGGTGCCTGCCTGTCATCTCAGGACTCGGGAGGCTGAGATAGGAGGATTGCAGGTTTGAGGCCAGCCTCATCAACTTAGGGAGACTCTTAGCAACGTAGCAAGACTCTGTTTTCAAAACTAAAAAATAAAGGGATAGAATCAGAGGTAGAATGCCTCTGTTCAATCCATAGCACCACACACACACACACACACACACACACACACACACCAAAAAAAAAAAAACCAAAAAACAAAAAAACCCAGAAACAAACAATAACAGCAACAACAACAGAAAAACAGGGTAACCCAATTAGCAGGCAGAAGTGCTTTTTTGTTGTTGTTCTGTTTTGTTCTGTTGCTGTTGAGTCAGAGTCTCCACAAAAGCCAGAGTTCCTCCTTAGGTGGAGATGCACAGACCTACTGCAGAACATGAACAGTTCCCCTCGGCTTTATGATGTCCCCCAAACTCCCGCCATCAGCTCTGGGGGTCTTGCAACATCTCCATAGGAGATTCCAGAGGAAAATTCCCGCCGCAAAACCTGCACATGTGAGAGGCAGAGTCTTGTGGGGTGACTCTGGACCACAGGAAGCAGAGGCTCTCACGTGGGTAGATGACGTCATCTTCTGTCCCTAAGAGAAGTCTCCAGAAATCCTTCTCTGAGCCTTCTCGTGCCTCAGCGGCCCCCAGTCTAGGACGACTTGCCTTTCTTCTGTTTCCATGATGTGGGGAGAATCCAGGCCAAAACAGGGAATTTCCCCCCTCCCCTCCCAGAAAAAAAAAAAAAAAAAAGAATATAGCTACTCTATTAGATAAAAGCTAACATACCTACTTTTTAGACGCTCTCAGCCATTGATTTGAGGACCTTTCCAGCGGCTGGTAGAGACAGCGGGCTTGTCTTTCGGAAGATGGAGTTTGGATTTCAGGTGCATGATGCTTGACTTTCCTGTGGACGGATGCTTCTGGGAAATCCTAATTAAAGATCAGGCCAGCTATTAGGTAGAGAGCAAATTAGGCCGGTGAATAGGAGAAAGATTTCGATACACACTTGAAAGCCACAGATGCGGTTTTCAGCCTGACGGGAGCCCCCCCCCCAGCTCCCAGGGAATTGACGTGAGATATTCTTAGTAAATATGGGTGCTAATTTTATACAACCTCATTAAAGGCTGAGCCAGCTTTTAAAAATGAGCTTCTGGGGTTACGTTCAGAGTCAAAGAATAAGGAAAAAAAAAAAATACACACACACACACACACACACACACACACACACACACATATATATATATATATAATGTGCCCAAACTTGGCCCATTTAAAGAGTATCACCTTCTTTTTTGTTAAAAGAATAGTTTTTTATTACTCTGCATCAAAATGTTTTTCAAATGACTCTTCTTTTTCATTGACTCAACAAGTTAAGTATTAGTAGTCATAAAAAAAAAATAGATATTCTGCCGGGCGTGGTAATGCACACCTGTAATCCCAGTACTTGGGAGGCTGAGACAGGAGGATCACAGGTTCGTGGCCAGCCTCAGCAACTTAGTGAGATCCTGTTTCAAAATAACAAGATAAAATGTATCTGCGGGCATAGCTCAGAGGTAGAACACCCCTGGGTTTAATCCCCAGTACCACACACACACACACACACACACACACACACACACACACACACAAATTAGAAAATTAAAATAGATATTCAAACTGTACATGGATAAAATACTGTAGTCTTTAAGCTTTACCATAGATGGTAATGTCAAAATGGTAAGTGTGTATCTATAAGTAGGTAAACAGTGATGATTCTAAAATCTTATACAAACATCGTCTGTGTACTCCTTAAATTGTATTATAACTTCTCGTACTTAGGTAGAGTGTTTCCCCATTAAACTACAATGCCTTCCAAGACAGACACTCTCAGCCTTCTTTAAACATTTCCTTTGGTTCCTAACAACGAGCATTAAGGTAGAAAGTGAGAAATAAACGTCTCATTTCCCTTGTTTCATTTTATTTTATTTTTTAGCGTAAAACATCTCATTTATTTATACGATCTTTTTTTAAGTGACACAATACGAGGTGTGTTTTAAACAGAGCGAGAATTGAAAGATTCGCATTTCTATAAAGAATACTCTCTATTTTTATTTCAAAAATAAAATGTCCTTCACGTAGAGATAAAATGTGTTTCCAAAATAAAATGTTAATGATGTTTTTATTACTCCTTTATATGCTCCGTACTTTCCAAATTTCCAGATCTGTGTTATTGCTTCCAAAAAGAAAAAAAAAAAAAAACCCTAAAAATAGCTGTTTCTGTTGCTTTTCCAGAGTCATAAAATGGAAGAGCAGATGAGAATGTATGTAGTCCTCAGACAGAATTTTAACCCGACCCCTGATTACCAACTAGACCGTGAGGGGCTTCCAGCGAGTTCCTTTCTGACAGACTCTGCTGCTGTTTTATTTTGTTACTGCACGAGTTAAAAAGTTGAGGATAACTAGAAGCGAGAGAGGCGAAGAAGGTGGTGTTTTTTCCCAGCCCTTTATTAGTTTCATCTGACCCTGAGTTTTCCATTTGACTGAGTCCCAAATACCACGGAAGTCTAAGAAGAAAGAACTATCCGGCTGGGGCGTTCTGCTTCCAAGCTACACCCCACCACCCCCGGCCCCTCTTTCAAATCTTTATTTTTATTTTGAAACAGGGTTCATGAGAGTCTCACTAAGTTGCCAAGGCTGGCCTCGAGCCTGCAATCTTCCTGTCTCAGCCTCCTGACTATGGGGATTACTTATGGGTGTGCACCGCCGTGATGCCCACGTTTGCAAAGTGTTGACGCTAAATAAACAGAGGGCAAACCAGTCAAAAGAGACAGTGCAATAGGCGTGGATCAGGGTCCCAGCTGCCAGAGGGAACTGGTAGGGGACGTTTAGTTCTGTTTATAATCACTTGTCCCCAAGTCAACTTACTTACTGATGATATGAGGGGAAAGAAGACACCCCCCACCACACACACATGCACCATGCATACCTCTTTCTGGTGCATTTTTAGAATTTTACATTTATTTTACTGATAGAGTAAGAACAGGTAGATTGTACCATCGGTATGAGGCACTGTGTGGTTTTATGATCCATGTAGAAACTGTGTCATGTGTAACTCCGGTTTAAACATACCTCTCTCTGCAAACAATCATGATTTCTTGATGGTGAAAACATTCAAACTCCTGTTTTTATTCTAGCTTTCTGAAATATACAATACTTTTTTTTTTTTTTTTTTTTTTTTTTTTGGTTCTGGGGATTGAACTCAGGGATATTCTATCTCCAAGCTGCACCCCTAGCCCCTTTTTGAATATTTTATTGTGGAACAGGGTCTCAGTAAGTGGCTGAGGGCCTCGCTCTGTTGCTGAGACTGGCCCTCAGGTGCGGGCCACCACGCCCAACTTATAGTACATTATTATTTTCTACATTAACTATATTATGCAATAAATAGCACACAGGGTTCCTTCCTCTTGTCTAACTATCACTTAGTACCAATTGATCAACCTCTCCCTACTCCTCCCTCCCCGTCAATCATTTTTATTGATTCGAATATAATAACCTTTCCTACCCAGGACAAGCCAACTCTAAATATCTAATGTAATATTTTTCTATTTTATACACACATGCATACGCACACACATATACCAACATACACTGATATATATGATATAATATATATATAAGGCTATGAGATTATGCACACTAAATATAGTATTTTAGTATCCCAACTCTTAAAAACATTACAATCATTTTATTGGATTTTTACACTTAAAAATTAAGAATTAGCCAGGCACACGCCAGCACGCCTGTGATCCCGGTACTTGGGAGGCTGAGATAGGAGGATCTCGGGTTTAAGGATCAGCCTCATTAACTTAGTGAGACCCTCAGCAACTTAACAAGACACTGTTTCCCAGTAAAAAAATAAAATAGGAGCCGGGCGTGGTGGCGCACGCTTGTAATCTCAGCATTCAGGAGGCTGAGACCGGAGGATCTGGGTTCACGGCTAGCCTCAGCTACTTAGTGAGGCTCTCTGTAACTTAGTGAGTCTCGGTTTCAAAATAAAGAATAAAAAATAGGGCTGGGGGTATAGCTCGGAGGTAGAATGCCCCTGAGCTCAATCCCCAGTACTGCAAAAAAAAAGAAAAAAAAATAGGGTTGGATAGGTAGCTCAGAGGTAGAATGCCCCTGGGTTCAATCTCCAGTACCACCAAAAATTAAAATTAAATCTTGTAGTAAATCATTGCGTGAAGAACACATTAGCAGTCTTCTCCCACCCGTCCCTAACCAGTTCTCTGAAGTAAACATTATTACCAATATGGTGTCTCACCTTCCATGGTTTTCTTAGCATATTCCTACAAATATATAAGTAAGCCTGAGCACACCAGCATGCGTACACTTACCAGTCATTAAAAGCATTTGCACACACGACTTTGGAGCACAGCAGGAAGAAACAAGGGGTCAACATGGCGCTCGCTTGGTTGATGAGGCTGGTGTATTAGGCCCATAGAATTAGAATTGCTGGGCCTGGTGGCGCACGCCTGTCATCCCAGTACTTGGGAGGCTGAGGCAGGAGGATCGCAGGCCCGAGGACAGCCTCTGCAACTTAGTGAGACCCTCAGCACCTTAACCAGACTCTGTTTCAAAATTTAAAAAATAATAAAAAAGTAGGACTGGGGATGTAGCTTGGAGGTAAAATGCCCCTGGGTTCCATCCCTAGAACTGGAGTTGATAGCTAAAGTTGATAGATATGGTTTTATGTATCTTAGAATCCTCACTAGGGCCAAACTTCTCAGCACTTAGATTCTGTGTCTACGTGGTGGTCAGTCTTTCTTGGGCAAGATTCCTGGAAAATGTGGCTCCTGTGTAAACGCAGGCTGAGCACATGGCTCTCCTTGCGTCATTTTAGTCGGCGTCTCTGCAGATGACTATCTACTAAATTCAACAATCACTCAACGTTGAGTAAAATTATTTCCTCTCTGGTGCCAAAGAATCATCAGTCGTCATTGTACTCAGTATGCAGAAAATTGGACTCACATTTTTTGTTTGTTTGTTTGTTTTTTCCCCAACATCATCATCATTATTATTATTATTATTATTATTATTATTATTATTATTATTATTATTATTTTGGTAAAAGGGGCCACAGAAAGAGAACTTGAAGATTAACTCAGAAGTCATTGAGAGGCACCTACGAAATTATCCAGAAACACTTAATTTCAGCGGCGTGGCTTGTCAAACTTAACTTTTCCTCTAATTAAGTGGTTGTTTCTGTCGCCCCTTTTACTTTGTGTTACCCGGGGCGGGTAAGAGGCAGAATTAAACATCTCCCTCACCACCAGGCTCCCTCAACGGAGGAGGAGTCCCGTCCCGGCTGCATTAAGGACTCCCAATTCCGGTGCTCATCTGAAAATGGGATTGGACTCTGTCTAATTGTGGCATCTGTTGCCATAGAAACTATCAGCCAATCGGTGGCTGAGCGCCCTTCCTTGGCAGCCTGGAGGGCGGGGGGCCGGCGGAGGGGGGGGGCGGGGAGGCTTGGGGAGGAAGCTTTGTGCGGTTGTCAGCCCAAGATTTATGATGGTAAAACTATATTTGGCAGGCAAATCGATGCGTCCACCACTCTTTCTGCCCTTGTTCAGAGTCAACCCCCGA
This sequence comes from Graphiurus murinus, assembly GCA_004027655.1. Classification (NCBI taxonomy): domain Eukaryota; kingdom Metazoa; phylum Chordata; class Mammalia; order Rodentia; family Gliridae; genus Graphiurus; species Graphiurus murinus. Next base: position 66,530 of record PVLC010003615.1, read on the forward strand.
TATTCAACTTAAAAATATGAGGAGCCCACGGGGTCTTTTGGTCTTTTTATTAATAGATGGCTTTTATAAACTGTGTACAGGATGATGAGCTCCGTGTATACATAGCCCAGGACGGCACCCCTTGGTATATCTCCACTCTAGTAATTGCAAATGTCACGTCTTGAAAGCAAGTGGTACTTGGAGGGTATCTTTTTATGTCTGCTATTAAAACATGTCGAGTGATCTATAAATTACCCCCACAGATAAACAGTGGATTAAAATTAGGTACTTTCCCTCTATCATCACCCTAATATTAATCACCGGAGTTTGGGCCTTTAATGTTAATATATACCTTTTAGCAGTATATGTCACTACATATTAAATCACGGGACGGCTGACAGATTTTTACATCAAAACATTTTTTCTCCCCTAATGTCATAACACGATAAGAAATAAAGCGATTTTTTGCTTACATAGAATATTGTTTAAGCTTCCTGCATACCTTTTTTTTTTTCTTCCCCCATTGTTTATATTTGCCACGAACTAAGATGTTTTTATCAGTACCTGTTTTTATTCAGAATACCGGGAGAGGTGATTAAATTTTCATTGACAAGACAAAGAGCCGTGCAGAGTAATGCCTATAAAGTAAGTACTACTTTACCAGTGTTTTAGTAAAACAATAATGGGATAGAGCACCACATCTTCTAAATGATTTGTTTTCTCTTGCCAGAGTGGATGGTTGTGCATTGTTAAAATTATGAGAAAAGTCTCCACTTTTATGTCCCAGTCAACCTTCTTTCTACCCTCTAAGCGTTCAGAGAAGCGTGAATGGATTACATAGAGTTAGACGGCGTAACTTATATTTGGGTAAGGTTGTTGACAAGCTACTGAATGCCCCAAACACAATTCCTTCTACGAGGTACCATATTCTAATTTTCCCATCTTCCCCTGCAGGAATCCACGGTAGGCGTTGAACTTGGCATGAATACACACGTAGGAAGTTTGTACTTTGCATAGAGTTAAGTCAACACATAAACTATCTCTTTACCTATTGATGTTAGCGAAAAGTAGCTGCTTAGTGGGAAGCAGGGGCATGTCCCTGTCATCCCAATACTTGGGAGGCTGAGAGAGGAGGATCTCAGGTTTGAGGCCAGCCTCAGCAACTTAGTGAGACCCTCAGCAACTTAAAGAGACCCTGTTTCAGAATAAAAAAGGGTTGAAGGTGTAGCTCAGCAATAGGATGCCCCTGAACCAAATTTCCATTGTTTATGAAAAAAAGAAAAAAGAATTTATTAATGGAAATTGAAAATTGATTTAGGTTTTTACTCTCACTGAAATTCTCTGTAACTCAAATGTATTCAATTAATCACATCAAAAACATCCTGTCTCTGATAAGTATCCAGACTAAATTCACAAAAATGAGGAAAAAAATGTCTTAAGAGGTGGCTAGAAAGATACAGCTATGGAATATTGCTGATAATGAATCTTTCAATAATATTCTAAACAGTATTTTTTAAAAAATACTATCTTAACACCAAGGGGGTTTAGCGTCCTATAATAATGATAACTCTTATTTTTACATCTGTTCACAGTTCCTAAGGCATTTCCCCCCTCATTCCAGTTTTATAGATAAGACATCTAAAGGGCAAAATATTTCAAAAAGTTGCCCCCAAAATAGAAGAAAGTTATTCTGATGCCAAACATAGATATCTTCCTACTATCAAAAATGAATTTTTTTTAAAACCCCACATCTTAAGTATCTTTATTTATTATAAGTAACATGTCTGGATTAAGAGGAAATAGGCCTGGCAAATTTAGTAGCATATTACTGGTTTATATTTTAAGAATTCTTTTTAAAATCCTTTTTTTTAAAACACATTAATAATACCAAATACCAGCACAGTTGTCTGTCTTGGAAAAATGAAAGCCGCAGATGGTGATAGGTATTTGGGTTTTTTTTCTTTACCTATTTTTATTTATTTATTATGGTACCAGGGATTGAACCCAGAGGCATTCTACCCTCAGCCCTTTTTATTATTATTATTATTATTACTATTATTATTATTTTTTTTTATCTTGAAACAGGGTCTCACTAAGTTGCCAAGGGTCTCTCTACATTGCTGAGGCTGGTCTTGAACCTGTGATCCTCTTATCTCAGTTTCCCAAGTACTGGGATTACAGGCGTGTGCCCGGCTGGTGCAGTAATTTAATTCCATCTGCATACTCTATCCCCACGTGGAGTTCTGTAGATTCTCTTTGTGCAGACAGACTTATGTGTGATAAAGGGCACACGCTGTATTAGTTGGTGTATTTCAAGGGATCCCTCTATTCTGTAGAACATTAGCAAATAAAAATCCAGTATGCATGGTATAAAGTAAAGGTCAAATTGATATTTATTTTAGTGAAAGTGTCTTAGTCAGCTTTCTCTCTGCTATAGTCAAAGAAAGATCTGAACATGTCCCTGAGAGGGAAGGAGATTTATTTGCTCACAACTTTCTAGGAGATTTGGGGGTTCAGACTGTGTGAGGCCCTGGGTGGTGGATCTAGGGCATGGCAGCAGGAAACAGAGAAAGGGAGAGAGTGACAGCTTTGCTCTCACATCATGGAGACCAGGAGCAAGACAGAGAACCAGTGAGCAAGGGGATTCAGAGACACAGTACAGTCCCTACAGCCACAGCTCCAGGGACCCACCTTCTCTAGCCACGCCCACCCGTCTAGGTGACCACACAGTAAATCTATTACAGTGGATTTAACCACTGATGAGATGACCTGGGTGACCACCCAGTAAGTCCACTATAGTGGATTTAACCACTGGTGAGACTCCAGCCCTCAGAACTCAATTGCGTCAGCTCCGAGCACCCATGTATGAGCTCTCCACAGCGGGCATTCTATGATCTAACTCTTAACAGAAAGGAATTCCGTTTTTACTTAGGTCTACTTTGGGCAGACTCTGTTTCAAAATACGCATCATCTGTACAACAGTATTAATCAACCTGGTAAAATATAGGAGATGTCCGTATTTCACTACATAATTGAAATGAAAATCTGTAGAATCTCTAGTAAAAAAGAAAAAAAATAGTGTGGCAACTTTAGTAGCATACTATTACACACACACACACACACACACACACAGTGTAGAAATTAAATGATTACTGATATTTGAGTATAAAGTATTATATAACTCCTACACCTATGATTTTAATTTCAGTAATCTCCTTAGTCATCGGAGGTATATGAAATTTATGTTTAAATTTTTCTGCATAAACTCGGAACTTGCTATTCTCTCCTGTTCATTATCGATAATTTTGCTTCCTTGCTTTTTGCTGCTCCTCTGTTATTTGCCCCTTTTGAATGTCTCTGGAATTATTTTTTAAGGGAAGCTTTGTAAAAAGAAGAAATTAAAGGGGGACATGTAATTCACTCTTTGGTGTTTGATGACGGGGAAAAGATCTGTTTCTAATCTCATTAAAAAAATCCCAACCATCATAGTTGAACTAGGAATTACTTGCAGATATAGGGTATTTCTTTTGTTTTATGTTTGTTAAAATGTTAATAGTCATATTTAAAATCGTGACCAGGTTTCTTCTTCTTCTTCTTTTTTTTCCCTTATGAAACTGTAAACTCATTTGGTTTCCTGGCAAAAGTGTTCAAAAGTAGTGAATTTAGACATAATGATAAAAATATCTTGGTAAAGAATAGCTGATGATCAAGATTCAGCCTGGGTAGCCAAACAAGTTAGAATTTTTGTTTAAAGCACAGAGTCGTGGTAAGTGATTGGCGAAGTTTTTACCCGGGGTTTTAACAGGACCTTGGGGGGTTCCATCTGTAATTTCCTGTCGTTGATCCCCTTTTCTTTAAAATTCAGATGGCCAAACCCATTTTGTCATTATTGGCTGGGATTTCTCTTACACAACATTGTCCTCTCTGCACAAAGATTGGAAGTTAAACCCAGCAATAATTCACACTTCTTTAGAAAACAGGGTCGTCTTCCTACCAGCTCCAGTGAAGTTCAGCACCACATATGATCTATTTGCTTTTTTAAAGGAAAAAAAAAATATTTATGGACTTGTGCGTTATTTCAAGAGCTACCGAACCATGCAGTGAGTAGCTTTCCAACTCTTCGAAACCATCTGTTTGAAATGGTGTTCCTGGCAGCTTTTTTCTTTTGTTACTGCTTACTTGAAATGATTTCTTTACTAATTTTATAAAATAACTGAAAGCCGGGCGTGGTGGCACACGCCTGTCATCCCAGTATTGGGGAGGCTGAGAGAGGAGGATCGCAGGTTCGAGGCCAGCCTCCGCAACTTGGCGTGAGACTCTCAGCAGCTTAGTGAGACCCTGTTTCCAAATAAAATAAAAAAGGGCTGGGGGAGGGGTGGTATATCTGAGAAGTAGAATGCAGGGTTCAATCTCCAGCACTAAACAAACAAACAAAAAATTAACACCTTGTTTCTCGGAGTCATACTCTAAAGGAAATTAGTGGTTGGTCATCTATTGTGAAAAAAATTCCTTTGAAACGTACAACAATAGCTAAGAAAAGTATCTTCTCTGTTGTTTAGGAATGATCTTACTTGATGAAAAGAAAGGAGCGTGGATTAGAACTCTAGAAAATCTTGCATTGATTGACGAGTCTTTTGGATTGTGTATTGCACTAGCTCTGTTCCCCATTCCTCTCTCCTCGGGGATTTTTGTCTGGTGTGTGGGTTTGTTTGGGTTTTGCCATCGTTCTCCCTAGGGTATTCTTTACCAAATTTAGATAAGTATAGATCCAGTAATATTTTTTTTCTTGTGATAGAAAAAAAAAAAAGAATTCCTTTACCTGTGTATACAGTTTTGGAGTTGTGATCTGATTTTCTACTTTTAATTAGCTGCGATGAACAGTTTTTTTCTTACTAAACTCAAACGGAACTTAGATCGCTAAGCCCCTCTCTCCACCTTTTGGATTTGTGGTTTTAAATGTATATCAGATTGGGTCCAAGAATTTGCCAACCTCCTGGGGGGGAGAGGGTTGGAGCTAATACGGCTGGTCTGGTATTGACTTGTAGAATTGCTGATTTAAATCACATATGTTAGAAAATCAAGGAGAAAGCTGGGCATGAGTGCATATGCCTGTCATCCTGGTACTTGGGAGGCTGACACAGGAGGATCACAGGTTCGAGGACAGCCTCAGCGAGTAGTGAGACTCAGCAACCTAGGAAGACCCTGTTTCAAAATAAAAATAGAATTGGACTGGGGGTGTAACTTGGAGGTAGAATGCCCCTGGGTTCAATCCCCAGCACCAAAAAAATTTAAAAAAATAAAATAAAATAATTTAGAATAAAAGAAGAGTATCATCAAACAAAAGAAAGTTGGGCAAAGAATGAAGCTAAGACCAGAAGTTAATTAAATCTAAAAAGTAAAATAAAAAGAATGAACCAAGGACCAAAGAAAGTTTTATTTTTTTTAAAAGAAAACCAAAAACTTAAGAAAAATACGGAAGAATAAAAGCTGCAAACACTCAGTATCAGAGATGAAAAAGTAATATGGCCAGATATCCTGAGAGAAGAAAATGTCTGAATCCCATCAGCAACAACAGTGTGTGCGCCAATTGGGAACCTCAGATGAAAATGTAAAGTTCTCAGAACACAGCTATGTGGCTATACTTTGAAAAGACCAGGAACGTTCTCCATGTTAAGAATCAAGTATAAAAATCACAGCTTTGGGCAGAGAAACATCCAAGGCCCGCAGGGAATCCCCTCCTGTACTTTCCTTAAATTACAGTGTTACACGACACACTCCCCAAATCAGACCTGTTCTTATTTTTTCCTGAAAGATGGCTTCGCTCCGTCCTGGTCCTGGCTTACCGGTGTTTTACCTTCTCGCTGGCCACCGGCTGCCCTCCTTTCTGGGGAGCCCGGGGCGCCCCTCTCTCCGATTTGCATTCCACTGATCAGCTCTTTTTTTCTTCTGAGGTTCTTTTGAGATCTGTTTTAACTTTGGTCTTGTGTGCACGGCTGGCTGGCTGGCTGGCTGGGCCCTTTGCCTCTGCCTGCGTCTCAGAAGCCGTGCTTTTCTTACTTGCGAGCTCCTGTCTTCCCCACCTGGACGTCCTCCTTTCTCCTCGGTGGCCTCCGGGGCGCTGCTTTTGGGGACTTCTGCGGCACACCTGCCAGCCCTTTGTCTTCTGTCCTCCATATCCTTAACCTACCTCACTGCCCGTCCCTGTCACACTGTCCTTGTGTCTGGGGAGTTGCTTTGAAATCTCTCTCCACCTTCCCTAATTCTCACTTGTAAGGTATCTAATCCTTTCTGCAATTCAACCGCTGAGTTTAATTTTTTTTTCAAGTTACGTTTCTTATTTCTAGAAATTCAGCCTGGTTGACCATTTTATTTATGTATTTTCGCTACTAGGCATTGAATCCAGGAGCATTCTATCTCCGAGCTATACCCCCAGCCCTATTTTTTAGTCTTTATTTTGAAACAGGGTCTCACTAAGTTGCAGAGTGCCTCACTAAGTAGCTGAGGCTGGCCGCGAACCCGGATCCTCCGGTCTCAGCCTCCCAAGTACTGGGATGACAAGTGTGCGCTATTAGCAATTTTGTCAATGTCTCCCAAGAGGCCACCCATGCACACAAAACATATTTGAAGTACGTTATCTAGGATCTGGGTTGTATCATAGTAGCATGAAGGTCCTTTGAGGTTATCTGGGCCTCCAGATTACCAGAACAGAAATCCCCAAAGTCCTTTTTTAAATTTTTTTTTAACTGTAAAGATATTTGAAAAGTCGAAAAGGAAGAATAAGGTCTTCTCCTATCATTGTGTTGTGTAGATAACTCTAGTTAATAGTTAGGTAAGCATCTTTCCAACATAAATACACACAGAGAATATATCTATAAACATACATATGTATGTATATATTTATATATATATGTAGGTATGGGTATAGATATATGATGGGTAGGCTTTTTTTTTTAATGCTCAGCAACGTAATGAGACCCTCAGCAACCTAGTGAGACTCTGTTTCAAAATAAAACATAAAATAGGGCTGGGGGTGTAGCTCTGAGGTAGAATGCCCCCTGGGTTCAATCCCCAGTGCAAAAACAAAAACTACAACAATTATAGTCAACAAACACTAGTTAGTGTGAGTTAGTGATGGAAGTAAGTAGTTTTTTCTTCCTTTTTAAAAGCTAATATATAGTCGGGAGTGATGGCACATGCCTATAATTCCAGTACTCGGGGCGGGGGGGCTAAGATTCGAGGATCGTAGGTTCAAAGCCAGCCCCAGCAATGCGTGGAGACCCTGTTTCAAAACTAAAAGGGCTGGGGGTGGAGGATGGCTCAAAAGATAGAATCTCCACACACACAAATAAATTTAAAAAATATAAATAAATAAATAAATAATACACGTTAATAAAGTTTATTTTTCAGGGTCTGTAGCAATTAAAGTCAGGAGGAGCAAGTTATACAGCCAAAAAGAGCCATCCTATTTTTAACAGATGAAAGATTCACAAAAGGTAGGCTGGAGACCGTTTTTAGGAAGTACAACTATTACCTCGAAAACAGGGACTGTCAACACAAAAATGCCAGGGGAAAGCTGAGTTGCAGGCATCAGGGGAGAGCCAGGTAGTTATGAGAAGTGAGGCAGGTGGTTCTAGTAACGGTCGCCTGTCATGAAGGGCCCGTCTTTATTAAGTATCTAAGCCATCTCAGGATTATACTGTCAGTCCGAGGTGCAAACGGGAGACACGGGCCTGTCCTCAAAGGTCTGTATTTTATTTATATAGAACCTAAGCCAGGCGTGGTACCACCCAGCGAGTCATCCCAGGACTTGGGAGGCTGAGATAGGAGGATCACAGCTTCAAGGTCAGCCTCAACAAGACTTTCAGTGACCTAGTGAGACCTTGTTTTAAAAAAACCCAAAGATATATCAATAGATGGATGGATGGATGGATGGATGGATGGATGGATGGATGGAAGGAAAGATGGATGGATGGATGGATGGATGATGGATGGATGGATGGATGGATGGATGGATGGATGGAAAGATGGATGGATGGATGGATGGATGGATAAATGGATAGGTGGATGGATGGATGGATGGACGGACGGACGGATGGAAGGAAAGATGGATGGATGGATGGATGATGGATGGATGGATGGATGGATGGATGGAAAGATGGATGGATGGATGGATGGATGGATAAATGGATAGGTGGATGGATGGATGGATGGACGGACGGATGGATGGATGGATGGAAGGAAAGATGGATGGATGGATGGATGGATGGATGGAAAGACAGGTAGGTAGATAGATGATAGGTAGGTAGATAGATAAATAGATAGATAGATAGATAGATAGATAGAGGTTCAATCCCCAGTATCACAAACATAAAAGAATAAATTCAAATTTCAGGAGTCACTATAGCCACATTTAGCCCACCTTTTCACAGGCAAATAAAGCTCCCCTCAAACACAGCCAGGTCTGTTTGCTTCCTAGTGTATCTGGCTGGCTTTTGTGCTGAAATGGTGGCGTTGCTGAGTTGTAGCATAGGAGGTAAGGTGGAAAATATTTACTTTTTGAGCCTTTTCTGAAAACATTTGCTGGCTTCTGATAGCAACACAGGGCTTGTTTACACAATGAACCATGGTTAAATGTCTGCAAGTGCTGGGCGTGGAGGCACACACCTGTCATCCCAGTCCTTGGGAAGCTGAGACAGAGGATCGCAGGTTTGAGGCCAGCCTCAGCAACTTAGCAAGACCCTCTGCCACTCAGTGAGATCGTCTGTCTCACTAAGTGGTAATTTGGCCATAGAATTTGTGCCGTCATCTTAATAGTAGGGGCTATACTATCATTTATATGTGTGTGTGTGTGTGTGTGTGTGTGTGTGTGTGTGTGTGTGTGTGAGTCTGTGTGTACAGATATGTCTATATCTACCTACATCTTTATTTTTATTTTTTATTTTTTTTGCGGTACTGGGAGTTGAACTCAGGGGCATTCTACCTCCGAGCTACACCCCTAGCCCTATTTTTTTATTCTTTATTTTGAAACCGAGTCTCACTAAGTTGCGGAGTGCCTCACTAGGTAGCTGAGGCTGGCCGCGAACCCGGATCCTCTGGTCTCAGCCTCCCGAATGCTGGGATTACAAGCATGTGCCACCACGCCCGGCTTACCTACATTTTTAGACCAACTCGTTCTTACTGCCATTCCATAAGCAGGGAAACTGAGGTCTCGCAGAAGCATTGGTTGGTCCGTGGCCCACGCATTTCATCCTGGCCAGCTCCAAGCCCTGGCTCTTTCCCACTATTGCCTACAACCCAAGATCAATCTCTGAAGTCGCACTATCAATTTTGACCATTTCCACTCCGTAGCACATGCAAGGGACCCAGAGGCGCCCCACCAAGAAGAAGAAAACAAGGGGAAGAAAAAAAATAAGAGAATGAACGAAAGGAAAATGTTTGCCGATGGGAATTTACAAAACATGCCTCCGGTACCCCCAACTTCAATAAAAGGGAAATGAAGTATGAAATTATCTGAAAACGAGGCTTTGATACTTCGTACAGGCCTCTTAATGTAGGAAGCTAAGTATTCTGTTCTGTTTTTAAGGGAATGATTCTGTCAAAAGAATTAATTTTCTGAGCAAAGGGACGTTCATTTAGCACGATTCCACCATCTGTAATTTATGAACCAGATTACGCTCTTGCAGGAAGGAGGGAGGGCACGCGGAGGCTTTTAACCACGCCGGGCCAAGTCCAAACTGTTTCCTTAAAATTGGAGAAATCGGCAAGTAAAAGTTAATCGCCTGCACCTCCAGGAGACAGTGACCATTACGGAATAAAATATAACCCACACTTCGCCCAGGTGGCTTTTAGAACTTTAGCACTTTCCTCGTAAGCGAAGTTAGGGATCAGCTCTCAACTGGAAAGGAGAATTCTTGCATCCCCCAAGCAGCCCGTAGTCATGTGGTTCCAGAAAAGACCTTTCAAACGTGCTTTTTATTTTCTAAGGGGCTTACAGAGCCAGGTGTGGTGGCGCACACCTGTCATCCCAGTGCTTGGGAGGCTGAGACAGGAGGATCACAGGTTGGAGGCCAGCCTCAGCAATATAGTGAGACCCTGTTTCCAAATGAAAAAATAAACCAGGGCTGGGGATGTAGCTCAGAGGTATAGAATGCCCCCCGGGTTCAATCCTCAGTACCAAAATTTTGTGTGTCTGTTGGAGGGGGGGGGGCAACCCAGGGACTTTGTGCCTCTGAGCTGCACCCCCAGCACTATTTTTTTTTTTTGAAACAGAGTCTCATTAGGTTGATGAGAATCTTCCTAGTTTGCTGAGGCTGTCCTCAAACCTGTGATCCTCCTGCCTCAGCCTCCCAAGGACTGGGGTGATGGGTGTCCACCAACATGCCCAGCAATATATTGCTAATTTTATGGCAGAAAATAGACGTGGTTGGAGACTATTTAATTTTAGGCTACATGCCACAAAACAAAAATCTAAAATGATTATGATATGAGGTAGATAGAGGTTCATTACTCTTGACTGTCTTGGACTAGGACGGCAGTTCCAAGTCATCTGTGACTGCTCCCGTGACTCCTCCCGTGACTCCTCCTGTGACTCCTCCTGTGACTCCTCCTGTGACTCCTCCCAATAGTCAGCCTCCATCCACATTTGCCAAGCATGGCTGCTTCATCCCCAGCCATCACACCAAATCTCCCATCAGCAGGAGGGAGAAAGAAAAGACAGGCAATCCTCTCCTGTCTCAGGAGACTTCCAGGATATCTTGTACAGCGTGTGTACTTACACAGCACCGGCCAAATCATAACCGCACGGGCGCCCTGGTTACCAGGGCAGGGGCTAGAAATGTAGTTATGTCACGTAAGCAAGAAGGAGCCCACGAAGAAGTCGGTGTAGCCCGGCTAGCTCGCAGTCTCTCCCTCAGAAAGGCGGGGAGAAGAGCTACCAGGTCAGAGTCCTTATTACCTTTGGAGGTTAACTTCTGCCTTCCTTCCTCTAGGTTTCCATAAATAACATTTGAGAGTGCAACTAACTAACAACTTCTAAAGTTGCTTGAGCTACAATGTCACGCAGCTGACTGCCCACCCTAGTGTTGTAGTGTAACCGTGCTGATACTGTTCCTGGTAGTAATATTCCTTCTTTCAGTGCTTGATGCGCATTCCTAAATGTACAGAAAAATCATTTAAAGGATAAAGAAGAGCCGGGCGTGGTGGCACACGCTTATCATCCCAGGACTTGGGAGGCTGAGACGGGAGGATGGCAGGTTTGTGGCCAGCCTCAGCAATTTGTGAGGCTCTCTGCAACTGAGTGAGACCCTGTTTCAAAATAAAGAATAAAAAAATAGGACTGGGGGTGTAGCTCAGAGGTAGAATGCCCCTGGGTTCAATTCCTATGATGTATAGACAGATGATAGATAGATAGATGGATGGATGGATGGATGGATGGATGGATGGATGGATGGATGGATGGATGGATGAACTAGGTTTCTATTGGAACAAGCCATTGTTTTACCTTCTATGCTTTTCTGAGTTTTCTAGTAGGCAACTTACAATTCATCATGCTTCGGATCAACCGCTGGACTATTAGACTGTGACTAAGGGAGGGCCACAGCCTCCAAAAGGCTAGGGTCCTCGTGTCCTTCCCGTGTGGGATTTGAACTTGGGGACGAACCAGGGCTTTGTCACCAGAGAGTGGCGTGTGAGGCCCCCACCTCCCCGCACCTTCCATGACCTACGCTGCAAACCTCGCTTTCCGGAACCCTAGCACAGAGCTACAGAAAACAACAAAAAAACTGTGGAGTTGGAAGGCCTGCAGTCAGGATTAAATGAGGCTGGGCATATGCTACAGAGGCTTTAACAAGTGCTCATAAAAGATCCTTTTTTTTTTTAAGGTCCTCCGAAATGCTAAAGATTATGTTGTAAAATGGGATAATTCCAAGGGCGGTATATCCCCGAACAATTTGTTAGCATACATAAGGTTTATGAAAAAACATAAATTCTTGCAATTAGGCAAAAACGTTTTTCCTCAGAAAATACTGTGGAGCAAGGGAAGAAAAAAAAAAGGAAAAAAAAATGTGAATATTTATTCCCCGTAGCTGGTAGTAATGAATGGTTTTTAGAGCACCGGAAAATTAAATAGTGTCTAAGCTAAGAGAGGCTTCCAAATATCAATAACTGTTTTTTAATTTATGGATATGGTCTAATTGAATAATCCTATCAAGTTTTATTATTTGGAAACCTAATTTTCTAAATTGCCGGCATCGGAACGGAGGAGCTGCAGAAAACCTTAAGAGTTTGGCCTCAAACTGTGCATTATCATCGATCATTTGCCAGAGGTAAGGGAGAATTCTTTTACGAGTGAGGAATTGGGTTTTTATGTGTAGACCGGAGCTCAGAGGAACTTCCCCGCTTGCTGGCTGGCTTGAAGCACCTGGTCTCTCCCAGGCCACACACACATTTGGGGCTTTGGTTTGGTAAAGAAAGCTTTCCAAACCCTTTGCAGAGAGGACAGGAGCCTCTTTGAAGACACCAGCCCTGTGTGCAGGCATGCCAGTTCAGGGTCTGCCATGGCCGCTTCCTAAAGCACACATCAGCACCTCCTCTTGTTCTGCAGCTCCCTCTTTTAAATGTTGATGGCGGCAGGGCGTGGCAGCACACACCCGTCATCCCAATCCTTGGGAGGCCGAGGCAGGAGGATTGAGGGCTCCAGGCCAAACTCAGCAAGGTAGCGAGACCCTCAGCAACTTAGCAAGACCTTGTTTGTTTCAAGATAAAAATAAAATAAAAATGGAGCTGGGAGTGTAGCTCAGAGGTAGAATGCCCCTGGGTACGATCCCCAGTACCAAAAATAGAAAGAAGATAGGAAGATGAAAGACAGACAGACAAAGGAAGAAAAGAAAGGGAAAGAAAGAAATTGTCTTACTCATAATTGCCTCTAAAAATAATTTTAAAAAAGAACATCAGTGTCCCTTTGTAGTTTTCTTTTTTTTTTTTTTTAAAGCCACGAGATTATTTAGGAGCGATGATAAAACACTGATTAATTGTTTTGTTTTAAAACAATTAGATTAAAATATTGTTTGAAGTTATTCATTTTGCCCAGCTGACATTTTAATGTATAAATATAATTACAGACTCCTTAAGAATGCTCAATTTTCGCCTTGATATATATGTTGGCAAATGTGTGTTTGAAAGAGGACCATAAAATGTAAAACTTTATGTTTAATCGCCAGTGTCAAAAATTATTAGGTAATAACCCGCAGAGAACAGAATGTGGAGACGGACACAAAGGCCTATATTTAAGACATAATTTTTCTAATAATTTCTCTGATTTTAACATGTCATGGCGTCAGAAAGAGGTGAGCAGGTCGGATACCAAATGGACTTTTTAAAAAATGTTAAGTGATCAATTTGCACTCATAAAAGGGTTAAGATTACTGGAAGCCAAGCTCCACTTTGACCATGATGGAGGTACATCACGGGCCGTGGAGACAGCAAAACCCGCCTCTCCTGCGCGTGCCAATGGCCCTGCAGAAAGGGGGTCCAGGCAGATGGACAGGGGGGAATCTGATTCCGCCAGCTTCTAGGAAATGGGGATTTCCACCCTAGAAAACGCAGGCTGG